>SJYG01000118.1:3378110-3390176 GCA_006410535.1 Litocranius walleri | reverse complement strand
TTGGAAGAGGGTGTTTGCTATGACCAGTGCATTTTTTTGGAAAAACTCTATTAGTCTTTGCCCTGCTTCATTCCACATTCCAAGGTCAAATTTGCCTGTTACCCCAGGTGTTTCTTGACTTCCTACTTTTGCATTCCAGTCACCTATAATGAAAAGGACATCTTTTTTGTGTGTTAGTTCTAAAAGGTCTTGTAGGTCTTCATAAAACCATTCATAATCAGCTTCTTCAGCATTACTGGTTGGGGCATAGACTTGGATAACTGTTATATTCAATGGTTTGCCTTGGAGACGAACGGAGATCATTCTGTCATTTTTGAGGTTGCATCCAAGTACTGCATTTTGGACTCTTTTTTTGACCATGATAGCTACTCCATTTCTTCTGAGGGATTCCTGCCCGCAGTAGTAGATATAATGGTCATCTGAGTTAAATTCACCCATTCCAGTCCATTTTAGTTCACTGATTCCTAGAATGTCGACGTTCACCCTTGCCATCTCTTGTTTGACCACTTCCATTTGCCTTGATTCATGGACCTGACATTTCAGGTTCCTATGCAATATTGCTCTTTACAGCATTGGATCTTGCTTCTATCACCAGTCACAGCCACAGCTGGGTACTGTTTTTGCTTTGGCTCCATCCCTTCGTTTTTTCTGGAGTTATTTCTCCACTGATCTCCAGTAGCATATTGGGCACCTAATAACCTGGGGAGTCTCTTTTTTGGTATCCTATCATTTTGCCTTTTCATACTGTTCATGGGGTTCTCAAGGCAAGAATACTGAAGTGACTTGCCATTCCCTTCTCCAGTGGACCATGTTCTGTCAGACCTCTCCACCATGACCCGTCCATTTGGGTTGCCCCACAGGCATGGCTTGGTTTCACTGAGTTAGGCAAGGCTGTGGTCCTAGTGTGATTAGATTGACTAGTTTTCTGTGAGTATCGTTTCAGTGTGTCTGCCCTCAGATGCCCTCTTTCAACACCTACCATCCTATTTGGGTTTCTCTTACCTTGAGCGTGTGGTATCTCTTCATGGCTGCTCCAGCAAAGCACAGCCACTGCTCCTTACCTTGGACAAGGGTTATCTCCTTTCTGCTGCCGTTCCTGATCTTCAGTTTTGGACAGCTCCACTAGGCCCTCTTGCGCCTGCTCAGCCAGGGTTCCTTGGGTTTTTCATATGTTAAACTAATAATCTGTCCTCTAAACCAATGTCTTCTCCTGAATGACTATCACAGCTAGAATTGCTAACCCCCTAATCACCCACACTGGAATCGGAGTGATTTTTAACTTCTCCCTTTGCCTCACCCACTTAACTAAACAATAAATATGTATATTTTATTTTCTGTCCCTCAAGTGCAGTTGGCTAAACTTGATTCATATTAAAATTGCCTTTCAAGATGCAGGACCATCACCCCTTCCTTGGATAATTATGGGAACCCTCTAGTGAATCTCCACACCTTTGCTTTGCCCTTAAATTCAACCTCTACAAAGTCATTGAGTGATCCTTTGTAGAGCAAATGGTCATGATGGCACTCAGCTGTTAGAATTTTTTTTTTTTTACTACAGCAGATTCCCTGGAACACTGCAGTCATACAGTAAAGATCTATACACTAGTGTGTTGAAGGGATTGATGTGGGTAGATTTCAGCCATGACAGCTCACAACTTCAGTTAGTAATGAAAACATGTGTTTATTCCTGAACTTAGGAGAAAACTCAGGGATGGAGATCTATTATAAATTTGAGTGTAGTCAGTTTACACGTGGAAAGTAAGGCCATGGAAGTGTTTCATTAAGAATCTAGAAATGTTTGAATTAAAAGAGACATTCATCCCCAGAATCCAAATCGTTCCTTACTTGATTTGGAGATATTATATTATAAACTTGCAATGTTATAATGCCTTATAATTCATAGAGACATAGTTATATATATATATGAAAGTTAAAGTTAAAGCATATATGTATATATATATACCACACAGACTGAGCCCAGACTTGCATCTTCCCATACATAGAGAAAAACGCTAAATTCCTTAACTTGGGATATCTGGTTTTCAATTAATTAACAATAATCTTTTGACATTCAGACTACTTCCCTTTTGTTACAAAACTTTTATATACCCTGGCTCCACTCCTTGCCTCCTCAGAGCAGTCCTCTCAGAGTTAGTTGGGATGTTGTGTCCCAGGCTTAAGGTCCTAAAACTTCATGCCAAATAAAAGATAGCTTTCAACTTTTAGATTGTGAATACTTTTTAAGTCAAGATTACAACTGAAATTTCTAATAACCTTGTAAAGTAGTGTTCATGTTATAAATGCAAGGCTGGCCCAGAAAGGTTGAGTAACTTGGCTAGGATATTATGATCTGTAATTTGTAGAACTCATAGTTGATTTCTAGAGTGAAGGGATCTTTCTAATAGATGGCATTGTCTTTTCTGTAAGAGTGCTAATAACAGTCTTGAGTTTTGTACTAGTTAGCCATACCTGCAGACATTACTGTGTTCCTGGTATTGTTTTTGGATGTGTATTACAAAAATGAGCATAGTCCTGCCCTTCCAGAATTGATGTGAAGAAAAATACAATAGTAAAAGTTACTCAGTCATGTCTGACTCTGCAACCCCATGGGCAGTAACCCACCAGTCTCCTCTGTACATTCTCCAGGCAAGAATAGTGGAGTGTATAGCCATTGACCCACTCTCTCACACTGCAGGCAGATTCTTTAATCTCTGAGCCACCAAGAAAGCCCAAGAGTATAATAACTAAATATAAAATGGTGTGCCAAGCGTCATTATACAGGTACAGATAGAAGATCGCAGAGCCCAGAATTGTACCAGTGGTGTACAGAGAGGGAGAGACAAAGAGGAAGGCAAAGTAATGTGTCTCCACTTGATGAATGAGCTTAAGGTCACAATTTCCTTCTCCTTCCATACTCACCATTCATACAGTAGGCATGGTCTGAGTAAGTGTAAGTCTGGCACTGTCCTAGGTGCTGAAAAAAGTCATAACTGAATAGTATTTCTATTCTCATGGATACATACATTCTAGTAAGATGAGGAAATAAGAGAATAAACAAGAGGTCAGATAGAATTAAGAGAAAAATAAAGTATGAAAGTAAGGCACAGAAGATAGGAAGAAGCACTTGCAATTTCAAGTGGAGTAGTCACAGAATTTGGCTGAAGTTTATGATTTTTCAACATATAATTTGTATTATATTCCTATTGCTTCTGGAAGAAGTTGCCACCCATTTTTAGCTTAAAGGGACTCAAACTGATTATCTCACAATTCTAAAGCCAGCAGTCCAAAGTCAGCTTCACTGGGGTGGAACATCAAGGTCTCAGCAGACAGGATTCTTTCTGGAAGATCCAGGGAATATTCCATTTCCTTCCATTTGCCAGATTCCAGAGGCTGCCTGCATCCCTTGGCATTAGGCCTCTTCCTCCATCTTCAGCTTCAATAAGAGCATCTTCAAACCTCTCTGATACCTGCTTCCATAGTCACATATCCTTCTCTGACCTCAACTGCCTCCCTCTATAAAGATCACTGTGACTAAATTAGGCCTGGAAAATCCCATGGACAGAGGAGCATGGTATGGCTACAGTCCATGGGGTTGCAAAGAGTTGGACATGACTGAGCACACACACAAAGATAAACCAGGGTAATCTCCCCATGTCAAAAAGTTTAATTTAATCACATTTGCAAAGTTTTTGTTTTGTTTTTTTTGCTATGTATTGTAATATATTCACAAGTGCCAGCAAGTGGGACATGGGCATCTTTAGAGAAATTTATATATCTTTTTATTTTACTTAATGAAGTAAAATAAGGTAGAACAACTATAGAAGATTTTAAACATCCAATGCCATGCTTAAAATTATGACTTCTGTTTTAATTAAAAATTTTCAGAACAGTCTAAAGTTCTTAGAAAAATTAAAACTGCAAAGATTTCTCATATAACCCCTGTCTCCACATGTTCATAGACTCCTTTGTCTTCAACACTCCCCACCAAAGTGATATACTTGCTCTAACTGATCAATCTACATTGAAATCTCATAATCACTGAAAGTTATTATTGAAATTATGAAAGTTAAACATTAACTCTAGATGTTTTACATTCGATCAGTTTGGGGAAAATGTGTGTAATGACAATCCCATCGTTGCGGTGTCATAAGAAACACTTTCAGTTCAGTTCAGTTGCTCAGTCTTGTCTGACTCTTTGTGACCCCATGAACCTCAGCATGCCAGGCTTCTCTGTCCATTGCCAGCTTCCAGAGCTTACTCAAACTCATTTCCATCAGTCAGTGATGCCATCCAACCATCTCGACCTCTGTCATCCCTTCTCCTCCTCCCCTCAATCCTTCCCAGCATCAGGGTCTTTTCAAATGAGTCAGCTCGTTGCACCAGGTGGCCAAAGGATTGGAGTTTCAGCTTCAGCATCAGTCTTTCCAATGAATATTCAGGACTGATCTCCTTTAGAATGGACTGGTTTGATCTCCTTTTAGTCCAAGGGACTCTCAAGAGTCTTCTCCAGCACCACAGTTCAAAAGCATCAATTCTTTGGCGCTCAGCCTTCTTTATAGTCCAACTCTCACATCCATACATGACCACTGGAAAAACAATTGCTTTGACTAGACGGACTTTTATTGGCAAAGTAATGTCTCTGCTTTTTAATATGCTGTCTAGGTTGGTCACAGCTTTTCTTCCAAGGAGCAAGCGTCTTTAATTTCATGGCTGCAGTCACCCTCTGCAGTGATTCTGGAGCCCCCCAAAATAAAGTCTGTCACTGTTTGCATTGTTTCCCATCTATTTGCCATAAAGTGATGGGACCGGATGCCATGATCTTAGTTTTCTGAATGTTGAGTTTTAAACCAACTTTTTCACTCTCCTCTTTCTCTTTCATCAAGAGGCTTTTTAGTTTTTCTTCACTTTCTGCCATAAGAGTGGTGTCATCCACATATCTGAAGTTGTTGTTATTTCTCCCGGCAAACTTGATTCCAGTTTGTGCTTCATCCAGCCCAGCATTTCGCATAATGTACTCTGCATATCTTTTCACTGTCCTAAAAATCTTCTGTGTTATGTCTATTCATCCTTCCTTCCAAACCTCCAGCTCCTGGTGACTGGTGATCTTTTTACTGTCTACATTTTTGCCTTTTCCAGAATGTCACAGAGTTGAAATCAGAGTATGGGACCTTTACAAGGTGGCTTATTTCACTTAGTAATAGGCATGAAAGTTTTTTTCCAGGAAGTAAGGTGACTGGCTGACAACGAGAGGGTACCAATGTTGATATTTTGAAAAGAAAGTATAGAATACTGATTGTACAGAAGTGAACAGTGAATGAACTAATAAAAAGGACATATGTGTAAATAATAGTTTAGATTAAAAATGCCAGTAGGTCATCGCATCTTAATTTAAAGTGACACCAGTTCTCAGAGCTGTAGGCTCTTCCCCAGGCTCATTGTCACTACACGCACTGGCTCAGGGGAACAGTTGCATTTAAGTGGGTTGGGATTTGTCAAGCAAGTGCAATGCAGGCTATTTGTCAAGCAAGTGCAATGCAGGCTTTCAGTCTGGGTCTTTGCACATTTCCTTTTGTCTCATCTTTAAATCAAGCACACAATTCCCCAACTTATATTTGTCAAAATCTAGAGTTAGTTTGGACTTACTAAGTGGTAAAGAACCCATCAGTCAATGCAGGAGATGCAAGAGATGTGGGTTTGATACCTGGGTCAGGAAGATGCCTCGAAGCAGGTAATGGCTGCACACTACAGTATTCTTGCCTGGAGAATGCCATGGACAGAGGAGCCCGGCGGACTACAGTCTCTGGCGTCACAAAGAGTTGGACACAACTGAAGTGATTTAGCACACAAGCACGTAACATGCAAAGATAGTTTAGGGCAGAAAGAAAAGTCAAGACCATTCAAATATAGAAAAGCTGTTTCTAGAATACCCTGAAATATTTTCATAAAACCTTGGTTAATTTTTAGAACTCTGTGTCATGAGAAGAATTTTCACAGATATGATAGTTCATACCTGGGGTGATGGATTGATGATAGGAGGAAATACTGAATAACAAACCAAGTAAAGAAGTTGATTCATTTTCTGAATTTTTATAATCCATTGATTTAAAGATTAGAAGAAGTTATACAAATAACTTACCAATAGGAAGGTACATAAATAGTGATATGCTGAGGCATCATCTAATATTTTACCAAAACAAGGTGATCAGTAAGAAGAAACCAAGTCTTTAAAAGGAGTGAAGAGAGAGAGAGTACACTTGTTGATACACTTGAAGGCAATAGATGAACAAAAGCATATCTCCTGTTACCCATGCCTGCATCTTCCTTGACAATTATCCCTAAAACAGTGACAGTGATTCATGTCTTGTCATTGTATCACCTTACATAATAATCTCAACATTTAAATTTATAATGTGTTTTAATTATCAATGGATTTTTAAAATAGCAACATAAACTTTTTAAAAATATATTTATGAGGCATCATTATTTTTAAGCTTTTTTAAAATTTTATGGAGACAAAACAACTTATGGTAAAATCATTTCTAATTTTATTGAGTCAAAAAATAAAATATCAAAGGTAAAATTTAGAAATATATAACCTTTCTTAAGCTTAAATCAGTCCCATATAGAGAAGCAGGCATATATTAGACATTTCTGTGGTTTAGTCAAATATATGCAACCAGTTCAACATCTGTGATTCCTCCTTGTCAACAGCTTGATTCTACTAAGATTTCTTACGTGATTGCTCCAGACACTTTTGTTTCCAAGAGTCTAAGTATCTGAGTTAGATTTTTTAAATTTAAGAGTATAAGTACAGGGCTACCCCATTTGACACACTGATCAAACCAGATATAAGTAAGAAGCAAAGAAAAATAAAGTCAGAAAAGATCAACAGACTTTAGAATAAAATATAAAAAGGAAACTGCTACTGCTAAGTCACTTCAGTCGTGTCTGACTCTGTGCGACCCCAGAGACAGCAGCCCACCAGGCTCCCCCATCCCTGGGATTCTCCAGGCAAGAACACTGGAGTGGGCTGCCATTTCCTTCTCCAATGCGTGAAAGTGAAAAGTGAAAGGGAAGTCGCTTAGTTGTGTCTGACTCCTACCGACCGCATGGACTACAGTCTACCAGGCTTCTCCGTCCATGGGATTTTCCAGGCAAGACCTACTTTTTAATATGTTAAATTTGGTTACATCTCTTTGAATTAGAGTTAATATACTCAGGTACCTGCAGCTCCACACCTTGGCAAATTCTAATTTAAATTTCAAAGAGAACTTTGGTTCTCTGGCTAAAGCTCTAGTGTAAAATTACCCCAATGTTCATCACAGCATACTGCCCCTTTTAAAATATAGTAAGTAAGTGTTAGTCGCCCAGGCATGCCTGACTCTTTACGTCTCCATGGACTGCAGCCCAACAGGCTCCTGTGTCCATGAGATTTTCCAGGCAAGCATACTGGAGCGGGTTGCTGTTTCTTTCTCTAGGGGATCTTCCCAACCCAGGGATCAAACCCGAGTCTCCTGTACCGCAGGCAGATTCTTTACCAACTGAGCTACAAGGGAAGCCTTTATAAAATATATATGTGTCAGTTACAGATGCTGCTATCACATAGTTCCAACACTAATTTCACTGATTTATAAACAGTGACAATTTGACAGCCAGCTTTAAATACTCTGTGCTCACTGGGAAAAGCAACCTGTAGTTAAGACTGTGCAACATGTGGGAATTTCTCTGTAGATATTCCACAGACCATGAGCAACCGTGTGGCATCCTGAATCTGCCAATGGCTCATCCATGGAACTAACTCAGATTAACGCTGGCAGAGGAGGGAGAGGTGGTTGTAAACAGTAAACAAGGCAGTTTCCAGTCGGAACCAACTCTCATTGAGAGGATCTTCCTGGTGGCTCAGATGGTAAAGAATCTGCCTGCAGTGTAGGAGACCCGGATTCAACCCCTGGGTTGGGAAGAGCCTCTGGGGAAGGGAATAGCAATCTGCTCCAGTACTGCCTGGAGAATCCCATGGACAGAGGAGCCTTGTGGGTTACAGTTCGTGGGGTTGCAAAGAGTCGGACACGACTGAGCGACTAACACTACTGCTACTACTCATGGAGAAGCTGAAGAGCCCAGCTACCTCATTTCCTGGCCACCTGCACAGGAGAAGGTAGTCTTTAACTGGGACTTGAACTTTTGTTTTATTTTGATTTGTTTGCCGATTAAAAGCATTATAAATCAACCCAGTGAAAAGGTGCTGCTGAAAAGACACCCAGCTCTTCACTGAATACCCTGAGTGACCCATTTTCCCTCCTACAGTACCCACCCACGACTCTTAGTACCTTACCATCTGATGCCTCCTGTGGAATGCCAGAGAATATGGGCATAAGTCTGGTGGGCTGGGACCCCTGCCCTTTCCTGCTATTATTCCTCAGGGAGCCCTGGGCTGGAAAGTATAAAAAAGAGGCTGGAGTCTATCATGCAGCCCAGCCACGACGGCCTGGGAAGGGTTCCGTCGTACTATGATTGCATTATAATTGTGGAAGACATTATCTTGGGTGATGGCATTTATACCAGAATTTTCTCAGCTCCCACAGAAACCAGGGATCTGATCATTAACCTCAGGAGCCAAAGAAGGTCTGAACAAGGTGCCGTGGGAGGGCTCTGCCTGCTTAGTGTCAGGCAAGCAGAAAGCATTTTCCTAAAGGAGGTCTCGTATACATTTAAATTACAGTATGGTTGGCATTGCAGGTTTTAACAACCAAGTTCTTAAAGAGAAGCAGAGATAGACTTAAGAAAGAGAAAGGAAGGTAAATTTTGCATGCAGACGGAGGCCAGCGGCCACAGTGGTGGGAGAGGCAGCATGGAGATGGGCAAGCCTGCAGAATTTGTAGGAGGTCATTTCGCAGTATTCACAGACCTGGAAGAGCCCTCCACAGGAGTGCCTGCGAGCAGTGGGGATGCAATGTGATTATCAGAGAAGGGCAGGCTAGTGGTTTTCTTTTCAGAATCACATCGTTAAGTCCAGGCTTATTGTTATCAGAAAACAAAAACAAAAATGTGGCTGTCAGTTCAGGATAAGGGAATACTTGGACTCAGAGCTAATCAGCCTGACTGTGAACCCAGAGGATGGTCCGTGGCCAGGGTACAGGGGTAGAAAGCAAGCAAGTCGGCTGCCCTGAACTGCAGCTGTGCCTCGTGCAGAACTGGGGGTAGCCTGGCTCACTCTTCCTCCTTGCACGCTTCCGTTTTTGGATTACTGGGCAGTGGGAGCTGTCAGGTAAGATTCGGAAAACAAGAACCATCATGCATATCCCCCCACAAGCCAAACCAGTAGGAGCCTTGAGAAACTGATCCACTGCCCTCTGAGGCTCAGCGGAGCGAACCGTCAACAGAGAGCACCACTCAGTAATCTTCACGGCAAGGCCAAGTATTCTGAGCAAAGATGTTTCTAACAAAGTAGAAGGCACTTTTCTCTCCCAACTTCCTTGGAAACAAAGCTGATGAAGAAAGACAGAAGTCGGCCTGTGCTGCTGTCGAAGGAACGGGCTATAAATAAACCACCATTCAGTACGATCTGTGCCGTGTACTTAATCACTCAGTCGTGTCCGATTCTTTGCGACCCCGTGGACTGTAGCCTGCCAGGCTCCTCTGTCACTACAGTGGGTTGCCATACCCTTCTCCAGGGAATCTTCCCAACCCAGGGATCAAACCCAGGTCTCCTGCATTGCAAGCAGATTCTTTACCATCTGAGCCTCCAGGGAAGCCCATTCAGTATGATCTACAGACACCAAAACTAAAGGAAACCCTATAAGATCATGATGCATAAAAATAATAACTGGCTAGGCAATGAAATAACCGTCTCACATCTCTCAGGTGAACACAGAACATTTAAAGTAATTAAAGCCATCCTATTTCTAGAGAGACAGACGTTTCAGCGGGGCCTTCGATGGGAGTATCTGTGCCATAGGATTAACACAGAGAGCCTCTCTTCCAAGGTGAGCAGGTGGTTCATTGTGAGATGTCAAGGTCAGTCCGCAAGGGCATGAGCCACCCTGCATCACCATCTATAACAATTAGATCAGGCTGGCGCTCCCAGACTTGATCAAACTGGATGGTCTCGAGAGGCATTTAGAAGGTAGAATCAATAGGACCTAGGTGACTGATTGGATGTAGAGGGTGAAGGATGGAGAAACGTTAAGGATGATGCCACTTAAACTTTCTGGCTTGTGGAGCACATTAGATGGAGGTGCTCTTTACTGAAACACATTCGGAGGGACGCTCACTAGTCCTAATAATACTTGCAATTTTCAACATCCTGCATTTCAAGGGTTTTTGAAATATGACAATGGATAACATTGGAAATAAACTGTATACGTTATTTATTTGGTTGTGAAAAAGATAAGATGGAATAGCAATGCAGTGTGAGAGAAGAGAAGGGCATCTTTCTAACGGTAGTTCCATGTAACGTGACTAATCTGAACCCCTTGTTGCCCTGGGGAACTACATCCTCCGTTTTTGACTCTCAGTGAAGGATGGTTGCTTGGTGAAATCTTCTCTCAACGCCTCCCCCTTATAAAGTGGATTACTGTGTGCCTTATGTCACAGCAGCCAGGACTCTTCCTTGGCGTGTGGCTCTGGGGACATAACCTCTGTCTTACTTTCTCATTCTCATTGTTTCATCTGCAAAGTGAAAGTTGCTCACTCATGTCTGACTCTTTATGACCCCATGGACTATACAGTCCGTGGTATTCTCTAGGTCAGAACACTGGAGTGGTTAACCAATCCCTTCTCTAGGGGATCTTCCCAACCCAGGGATTGAACCCAGGTCTCCCTCATTGCAGGTGGGTTCTTTACCATCTGAGCCACCAGAAGAGTCTTGGGTATAAAAATAGTAATAACATCATAGAACTATAATAAGAATTAATCAAGATAATATTTGGAGAGGTTTCAAACAATGCCTCAACCTAGTGAATATAAGGCCTCACTCAAGTTTAGAACAAACTAGAAAAAAAATATGACATTATTTTGTAAACTTTGGATAACATAGTATTAAGAACAAAGTTATAAGTCATGGTTTAGTTACTTTTGAAAAAAGAACACTCTTCTCTTTTTCCACATTATTTGTTTTTTATTTGGCTCATCTGAAATATGAGGCAAATCTTTCTATACCTTTGTAAAACACATGTCATATATACAGCATTTTTCAGAAAATGAGATTTCATTTTTTTCTGTACACATAGTACATATACTATGAAAAATTTCCCAACTCTGTGATACATCCCTCAAATATATTTTTCAATGCCTATTATTTAGTCCACCATAGAGATATAATTGAGTAACTAAACATTTGAATATTTGCTCCAATATTACACAAAATTTAAAGTAAATTATGATTAATTTACTTAATGTTTAATGACGGTAAATTTCAAGATATAGAAATTTTTATTAATGATTTTAAAGTTCTCAGGAAATATTATTAATTGTCCCAGAGGAATTGTACCAATTTATACTGCACACCATCTTCTCCAGAAACTGTAAAAATATATCTTTTCTATATGCCTTCCATATGCTTGGTATCATCACTGAAAACATTTTGATGCATACTAAAAGTGGGAATTTTTTCCTCTGATTTTAAGAATTATCCATCTGGTTAAAAATTTTTACATATTTTCAACTATTGTACTAATTTCTTTTATATGTTTGTGCCCTCATCACTTTCCGTTAAAAATTACACAGACACACAAACACACATATATATATACATGCACAAATAAATTACATGTTGTAATAATTTTTGACAATTTATGGTCAGTTTACATTCCTTTTCTTTTTTAATGATGGAACTTTTATGTTCATGAAATTTAGCTTTGCAAGTTCTCCTTTAGGTATTTATGCAACAAAATACAGTTTTACTTTTTTATATTTTCATCTTTTGCATGTAAGTTTTTCATTTGAAAACTTTATTTTTATGTAAACTCTGTGAAAGAGTTCTTATTTTATCATAAAATAATCAAACACGCATCTCCTCTCTAGTCACTTAACAGATGACAGTGTAGTTACAGATTTTTAGAACTTTTT
>SJYG01000118.1:3322498-3378065 GCA_006410535.1 Litocranius walleri | reverse complement strand
CACGCAACTCCTCTCTAGACACTTAACAGATGACAGTGTAGTTACAGATTTTTAGAACTTTTTCTCCAACACCAAACAAAAGAAACAAAAATAAAAATAGGAAGTTATACACCACTAATGATGATATTCTTCAATTCTTCACCATTGTCTACGCAATCATCTACCCAGTTGCTTCTCCCTTCCTTACTCTTGGCATATAGTCCATCATGAAATCCTTGAGTTGCTACCTTAAAGAAATCTCTCTATTCTGTTTATTGTTTTCCATCTCTTACTAACAATATCTTCATTTGTCACCATCTTCTCTGACTAAATTCAATTGCCTTCACTGGTCTCTGGACATTTTTTTTTTTAATCAACTATAGTTTCTGTCACGGTGTTTTTTGGGGACTATTATTTCATCAAATCAAGTTTTTCCTGCACCAACATTTGCAGATATAAATTTGTCCAAAAATATCTGAGTACCATTCATTTTTTAAAATATTTTTACCAAATCTTGTTTGTTCTATATTAGCTTTGGCTGTCTTTAGTGTCACATGTTCTTTGGCAAAGAACAGTGTTAGTCTAGCTTTTAAAAGTCTTCGTTCTTTTTAAAAGCAGTGCCCTGGTGAAAGCACATCCATTTTGACATATTAGCACTCCACCCAAGGCCTCATTTTTCCATCCCTTTTTCACTCTCCTTCCTCTTCATCCTTATTTTCCCTCTAAGTCTAAAGCAGCATGTCTTATTGGCTCAGACACTGAAGAAGTGCTGCCTAGGCCTCCACAGAAGACATGACAGATAACTGACTTTTAAAATCTGTATTCTATAGCAGATAGATTGACAAATTTTCATAAAAATTTATTCATTGACAAATATTCATTAAAATTTATTCATAAAAATTTAAATGAAATTTAGAATAAATTGCTTACTGAAAATGCCTAGAATTCCATAATTTCTATTTTTCCCACCATGAAGGCATAAATATTATTAACAATAGATTATATTACAAAAATATTTTTATTTTAAAGTAAAAGGTGTTTTAACTTCAAAGTATATATTTTAGATTTACTTAAAGCCAAATCACTGTACATCAATATATAATCAATATTGAAATATTATAATTAATACTAACTAATATTTCATTTTTGGAGAAGGCAATGGCACCCTACTCCAGTACTCTTGCCTGGAAAATCCCATGGACAGAGGAGCCTGGTGGGCTGCAGTCCATGGGGTCACTAAGAGTCGGGCACAACTGAGCGACTTCACTTTTCACTTTCATGCACTGGAGAAGGAAATGGCAACCCGCTCCAGTGTTCTTGCCTGGAGAATCCCAGGGACGTGGGAGCCTGGTGGGCTGCCATCTATGGGGTCACACAGAGTTGGACATGACTGAAGTGACTTAGCAACAGCAGGAGCAATATTTCCTTTTAATAAAATAAATTCAATACATTATCAAGTGTGGATGATATTGATATCAGTCGTTTAGTTACAAATGTTTTCAGAACATTCATGTTGAATGTGCTGCCTGCTTAGGTGCTCAGCCATGTCTGACTCTTTGCGACCCCATGGACTGTAGCTCACCAGGCTCCTCTGTCGATGGGAGTCTCCAGGCAAGAATACTGGAGTGGGTTGCCTTGCCCTCTTCCAGGGGATTTTTCTTACCCAGAGATCGAACCCAAGTCTCCCTCACTACTGGCGGATTCTTTGCTGTCTGAATCACCAGGAAAGACCAAGAATGCTGGAGTGGGTAGCCTATCTCTTCTCCAGGGAAACTTCCCAACCCAGGTATAGAACCGGGGTCTCCTACATTGCTGGCAGATTCTTTACCAGCTGAGCTACCCGGGAAGCCCATGTTGAATAACTGACAGTAAATCAATGTAAACAAAATGTCCCGCCCCAGTAATACATTTTGGTGGGGGAACCTTTCCTAGAGGCCCCCAGAAAACTCTCCTAAAAGTTCAAATGATCAGAATTAAGCCACACACTGATATCTTGGCTTCTAGAGAGTCCAGAACTCTAGTCTAGGACATGCTCAGCCACTAAGGTGGGGGAAGAGCTCTCCAGGAGGCACCAGAGTGTCCTGAGAATCTTTCCTAAGTGGACCTTGATCATGTGTGCTCAGTGTATATGATTGCCCCCAGCACGCACGGTTTTCTCTTAACAATGCTTCTGGAATTTAGATATCCGATATTAAAAATAATGATGGAAATCAGTATCTTAGTACCTGCAGTATCAGTTCAGTTCAGTTCAGTCGCTCAGCCGTATCTGACTCTTTGCGATCCGATGAATCGCAGCACGCCAGGCCTCCCTGTCCATCACCAACTCCGGGAGTTCACTCAGACTCACGTCCATCGAGTCAGTGATGCCGTCCAGCCATCTCATCCTCGGTCGTCCTCTTCTCCTCCTGCCCCCAATCCCTCCCAGCATCAGAGTCTTTTCCAATGAGTCAACTCTTCACATGAGGTGGCCAAAGTACTGGAGTTTCAGCTTTAGCATCATTCCTTCCACCTACAGTATAATAAGTATTAATAATATAAAACTTTATATATGGAAAAATTATAAACATTTATATTTTAGAACACATTTTTATATTACAGACATATTGTTTAATCAAAGATTAGATTAATTTTTGTAACAATACTATATATATATCCATACCTATGTGAGAAACAGTAAATATTTCATAGTTTATGATGTAAACATAATGAATACATTTCCTTAATATTTTCCCAATCTTAGAACATAAATTTTATGCTTTTACTTAAAAAGATATAATATTAATAAACACATACAGTTTTATTTACATGAAAGTCTTTTATTATCATCAGGTAATGATGTGGCAAAAATTGTTTTCCAGCAAGATTTCCTCTGATAACACCTGCAGACAAAGAAGGAAATGGCGATGGGTAAAGACTCCTGAAAAGATCTTTTGGTGTCATCTGCTTGCTGTTGAGATGCCATTTGTTCACATTTTCACTTCAGTCAATACCCCTGGTGTATCTCCCCATCAATAGTAAATGATCCTTGCTCCGTGTAATTTAGAAGATTTTCTCAACATGAAATAACCCTCAAGTGAGCCATTTTCTACCCATCTGCTGGGACCTGTAGCCCTCTGTCTATTTCATGAAATTACCAAGCAGAGCATTCTTAGGTTGTTAGATTACATTATTGCCACGTATCAAACATTGGGGAAAATTTTCCTACATTTCTAAAATATTGCTTTTAAGAATGACTAATTTTTCTTAAAATCTCTTTTCCTGGGGACTTTCCAATATTGATGCCTACATACAAATAATCTCTTATCATGCACACTTTTAAAGATATAATTTGACAACATGTATCAAAATATAAAAGGAAAGTAGCCTCTGATCCAGGGTTTGATTCCAAGTGTTTTAAAGAGATATTTGTCCTAGTCAACAAATATATGAATTGATGTTTGCATGAGTTGGAATAGAGCTGGTTGAAGAGACTATGATGCTGTAACAGATGGCAAAAATCTCAGTACCTTAAAAATGACTACGTTTCCACTTTGCCCTGCTGAGGTGGGGACTCTGCTTCATATGTTACACACCAAGACCCTAATCTCAAAAGTCTTTGTTCCCACACCAGAAGAAAAGTTTGCTCCTGAGGAACATAAATTTGCTGTAAATATAAAAATGTTAAATATGTAGCTGAAAGGTAACAGATAGCATTTTCATTAACAGCTCACCCTGAGGATTCTACCACTAATGACATTCTGTTCTCTGCTTAGAATGAGGAAGAGTCAGAAAATTTTGGTGAATAATATCACTGATTACTATCATTGCATCCCTGAGTTTTCTCATTATGTTAAAGACTGACAACCATAAAAACAATTATCAATGAGGGTTGGTTAAGTAAGTTATTGTGTATTCACACATTAGAATACTTCTCATCATTTTTGAGGTGATTAAAATTTACTGATATGGCAGGAAATACTGTTTCTAGGGATGAAGCGCTGTTAGTTTGTGTGTGAGATTTATCCTCATTTAATTAAATTCAGCCATGAAATTAAAAGAAGCTTGCTCCTTGGGAGAAAAGCCATGAAAAAAATTAGACAGTGTATTAAAAAGAAGAGACATCACTTGGCTGACAAAGGTCCATATAATCAATGCTATGGTTTTTCCAGTAGTCACGAACAGATGTGACAGTTGTACGATAAAGACGGCTGAGCACTGGAGAATTGATGCTTTCCAACTGTGGTGCTGGGGAAGACTCTGGAGAGTCCCTTGGATAGCAAGGAGTTCAAACCAGTCAATCCTAAAGGAAATCAACCCTAAAGATTCATTATAAAGTCTAATGAATATTAGAAGTTGAAGCTGAAGCTCCAATACTTTGGTCATCTAATGTGAAGAGCCAACTTATTGGAAAAGACTCTGATGCTGGGAAAGACTGAAGATGGGAGGAGAAGGAGATGACAGAGGATGAGATGGTTGGATGGCATCACCGACTCAATGAACATGAGTCTGAGCAAACTCCGGACGTAAGGAAGGACAGAGCAGCCTGGTGTGCTCAGTCCATGGGGCCACAAGAGTCAGACATGACTGAGTGACTGAAGAAAAACACAAGCAGAAGTAAGTGAAGGCTTTGAAACACCCATAGAAGGAGGCTCAGGCACACTGACTGCCATCAAGGAGAAGGTGACTAAATAAAATATTGATTTCTATACTCAATTTCCTAAAAAGTTTTTCTATTTTCTCAGAAAAGTTTATCATCTTGTAAACAAATAATCCAAACTGGCTGGAATCACTCTTATTGAGTGTGAACGGCTCTTCTTAATTAATATTGTATTTCCAGATGTTCTCTCCTCATATATGGGAAGCCTATTAATTTTGCATATTTCTGTGTAATCAATTAAAAATACTCTGCTATTATTTTAGTAGGATTTTTTTTACTTTTGAGCGAAACTATCCGTTTCAAAATTAATAGTAATTGCACTAACTCCTTTGTATAGTCATTCCTTTCACTTCTTGTTTTAACTTTTATTTTTATTTGTTATTTACTTGGCCGCATCAGGTCTTTATAGTTGTGGCATGTGGGATCTAGTGTCCCGACCAGGGATCAACCCTGGCCCTGTGCCCCGGGAGGGCAGTCTTAGCCACTGGACTATGATGGAAATCCCATCATTCCTTTTACTTCTACTTACTATCCTGTTGAAATAATTTGGGTTTATGGAATAAAATGGGTAATAATAAGGATGGGGCAGAGATTGGTCTAGCCCTCCCATCAAAAATAGGCTATAACTATATAAAACACACGAGATAACCCTTTCCATCATTGGGCATAGGTAATAATGAGTAAAACCCCATGAAATAAAGAGAAACTCTAGTGGCAAGCTTTCCAATTAGCCTGTCTCTCTGCCTGAGAACACTTTCCCTGACATAAAGCAAAGAGCTGCAGTCCAGGCCAAGCCACACAGCTGATGAGGCAGGTCAGGGGTTGAGCAGAGAACCCGCAAGTCCTTGCTGTGAAAGTGAAAGTGAAGTCGCTCAGTCGTGTCCGACTCTTTGCGACCCCATGGACTGTAGCCTACAACTCCTCCGTCCATGAGATTTTCCAGGCAAGAGTACTGGAGTGGGTTGCCATTTCCTTCTCCAGAGGATCTTCCCAACCCAGGGATCGAACCTGGGTCTCTCACATTGTAGGCAGATGCTTTACCGTCTGAGCCACCAGGGAGGTTGCTGTAGGTGAGTCCTTCTCAAATTTCTTCTTATATGTGTACAAGGCGAAGTATCAGAGGCTTACAAGAGCATGGCTGCTGCAGGCAGAAAGAGAACCGGAAACACCAGAGTTCAGACAGTGCTAAGAAACGCTGGCCTTCAAGCCTTACCTGGGTGGACAGAAGTCACTGACCCTTCAATAATACCAGAGTGAAATGACAGCTGAAATATCACTCAGGCCACATCTTGGGAGCAAGAACCTCACCAGAAAGAAGGCCTCTTCTGGACCCACCTCATAAACATAACAATGCACAGTAAAGAGAAAAGTAAGCTGTGAAGTAGGGGTTAGCAATGCCTGGAGTCTTCCACAGACCCTTATTCACAAAGTGTAAAGAGGACCTCATACAAGTTAAAGGGGAGCAGTTAGTAACTCCCCAGTAAAGTAAAAGAAAAAAAAGCAGCACTCCTGAGAGGAAGGTAAGCAGCTCCAGGCTCTCTAAAATGTTCTTCACAACGCCTGTATGTGCAAGCTCGGCCACTCTGCAGCACCCACCTCTTTGTGACCCCTTGAGCAGCAGCCTCCCAGGCGCCTCTGCCCCTGGGGTTCCCAGGGAAGAATACCAGAGCGAGGTGCCATTTCCTACTCCAGGGAACCTTCCCAACCCAGGGATTAAACCTGCATCTCCTGCATCTGTCTAGCAAACAACAAAACGCTTCTAGATGTCATACATATGTGTTTGTTTATAATGTAAAATATTCCAAGTGAAGAATGAAAGCAGAAAAAAGAAGTCAAAAGCAGCCATGAGATGAGTTAGGCAGACTATAAGGCAATTAAAAATATATAAACAGAGAATTAAAGAAAGATATAGCCTTAAGTTGTAAATGATAAAGGCCATCAGATAAATGACAGTTTTTCAAAGAATCAAATACCAAATCTAAGAATTAAAAGTTCAGTAAGTAAAAATCACTGAAGAGGCTTAACACTAGACTGGAGATGGCTGAAGAATTAGTCACACACCTTGAAGACTGATCTGTTGACATTTTTGGACTAAAGAAATGAGAGAAAATGAGTTGAGAAGAAAATAAAGAGAGCCTCAGAGGCTCGTGGGGTAATCTCAACCATTCTGGTGTCAAAGCTGTTAAAGGGCCAGAACTATATGGTAAGAGCGGGGTAGGAAAAAGAGTTCAGAGATACGAAGAATAAGCATTTCCAAACACTGATTTCCAAAAATCCTCCCAGAGCTCCAAAACCTCAGAACCTCAGGCTGGAAAAGACAGAAAGAAACCACCTGGGTCCTTCCTTCTCCAACTGCTGAAAGCTGAAACAAAGGGGAATTCTCGAACTAGCAAGAGAAAAAAAGAAGCCCAGCATCTAGAGAAATAGTGACATCAAGGGCATTTTAAAGAGCTATAAACAGCAACAAAAACGACCTCTCAGAATTCCATGTCCAGTGAAAATACCCTTCAAAATGAGGGCGTGAAGACAGTCTTAGATAAGAGAAAGCCGAGTGGTTTGTTGGCTAGCAGATTCACACAGAAGAAATGCTAGAGCCTGTCCTGCTGAGGGCTTCCCTTTTGGCTCAGTGCTAAAGAATTCGCCTGCCAATGCAAGAGACACAGGAGATGTGGGTTCAATCCTTGGGTTGGAAAGATCCCCTGGAGAAGGAAATGGCAACTCACTCCAGTATTCTTGCCTGGGAAAATTCCATGGAACAGAGGAGCCTGGTGGGCCCCAGTGCATGGGGTCACAAAGGGTGGGATGCAAGTGAGCACTCATGAATGCCTTTCTGCTGAAGTGACAGGATACTAGTCGGAAATGTAGACCCATGGGAGGAATAGGAGCAGAATCTAGGAGAGCTGAGAGGCTTGCCCTTGGGACCTGTCACAGATGGAAGGGATGATGGCAAAGGCAGAAATGAGGCCCAGGGCTCCCTATCCCTGGCTGTGTTCACTCCGTAAAGAGCTTCCTGAGGAGGAAACCAGCTGCACTGTGGGCCTGCTCAGAATTCCTGGGCCCAGAGAATTTTCTCTTTACAAATAGACTCAGAACTTACAATGCATCCACTGACTGTGAGCTTTGGGAATACTGGTCCCGAACCAGGTCCCCTGGTTCAGACATTTAAACCATCTATTCTTTGTGTCATGCAAGGGGCTGACTTAAGCTTTGACTGATGAGGCATCTATTTTAAAGAGGCATTCTCTTCAAAAAAGACAATCTCAAATAAATACCTCGCCAGCCACATCGCCACACCACTAAGACACCTTTGTTTTAGAGATCTAGGTTGATTTTGATAACTGACCATTTGGGCCAGTCGTTTTTCCTATTCCTGGGCTTGAAATTCTCACTTTTTTGGTTTTCACTTCACTGGTAGAGTGAGCCCATGGAACTCTAGACCCAGTAAAAGCAGAGCCTCTCTCTCTGTGTCTCTCTTCCCGCCTCTGTCTCTCTGCTTTAATCTCACTGTGTGGTCCCAGGTGTGCTTTATAATTTCCACATCCTGTAAGTAATAAAAGCATCCTCATAGTTATTGCTGAAAGATGTCTTGCTGTCATAATATGAACCACAAGGTCAGTCCAGTGGCAACCCTGGTTTGGAGATGTCTGTGGGAAGCTTGGGGGGCTGAAGTGAGTGCCCCAGACATTTCTAGCCACAGACTCACCCTTGATCGTCTGAGACCAGCACGGAATACAGCTCCTCTCTCCTGACCCCTGACATTTTTTACTGTAACTAATTTTACTGCAGCTACTTGAATGAATAAATTCCTCAAAAAGCTACTGAAAGCACCTACAACTAGGGGTTTGGGAAACTGTGCGTCCAATAGTAGAAGACATGCCAACCCAGAATCTCTGTCTTTCAAGTTTAAGGACAGTTCTACAGCACAGCACATGGAGGAGGAAATGGCAGCCCATCCCATAATATATATATGATATATATATCATATATATTATATATTTTATTATACAGGTATAATATGTATATAATATATGTATATTATATATAATATATATGTTATATAATGCATATGTTATGTATATATATGCTGACTCATTAGAAAAGACCCTGATGCTTGGAAAGATTGAAGGCAAGAGGGGAAGGGGACAATAGATGACAGAGGATGAGATGGTTGGATGGCATCATCAACTCAGTGAACTTGAACTGGAGCAAACTCCAGGAAATGCTGAAGGACAGGGAAGCCAGGCATGCTGCAGCCCGTGGGGTCACAAAGAGCTGGACATGACTGAGCGAATGAACAGCAAAGGGAAGCTGTCGTCTAGGATACGATGCGATGGGATGCATGCACATCTCTGCGTGCATGTATGCATATCTGATGTTTAACCAAGTGCACATTTACACATGGAGTCAGCAGAGAAAGGAGGGAGTACTGAGGCTGCCAATCAAGGGGTACATTTATAAACTGTTCCTTGGGATAAAAGCTGGTATAAACACTTTTGAAAACAATGACATTAACCAATACATTTTAAAACTCACATATCCTATTATTATATTTTTCACAAGAAATGTATTTAAGTGTAACTTGGTTATCTTTTTTAAGAACAAAACATACATGATTTAAAAATTTTAAAGTATTTAGATGAAGAAAAGACAAATCCAGAAGAATAGTAACCAAAGGAAATATAATGCAGAGCATCCTGGTGGTCCAGAGGTTAGGAGGGGAGCTTTCACTGCTGTAGTCTGAATTCAGCCCCTGGTCAGAGAATGAAGAGTTCACAAGCACTGCTGTGTAGCACAGCCTACCAGTTCTCCCTGCCACTGCAAATAAAAAAAAAGCTAGGGCAGTGAAACTAAAATCTGAATAGTTTTAGGCCCAAAACAATGCTAAATATAATCATCACTTAATAAAAGAACAATTCATTGGGAAGATATAAAAATTCTACACTTCTGTCTAGCAAAAAGGCCTATTTAAAAATTAAAATTTTAAGTAAAATTAACAATTCTGATCCTAATTGGAGAATGCATCATCTTAACATTAAAATGATCAATCAAACTGGCAAAAATAAAAATTTCAAAAGATTCAAATAAAATGATGAGCAAGCCTGGTGTAATTAATATTTTCAATCTTCCATCTTACAGTGAGAGAGTATGCATTTTTATTCAAAGATAGTTGGTAAATTTGACAGCTGGTAGCTACAAAAACTGAACTACTAAAAATATATGACACGCAGTATCGGTTCTCTTAACTAGGTGAATGAGTTAAAACTCAACAATAAATGATAGCTCCAAAGTCTTAGTATATATGGTAAAAAAGAAAGAGAGAGTTTTAATGGTATGTCAATTTTTTTCCAATCTTTGAAATCTCTTTTGACAAATAACCATTGATCTTTTGACTTGAGGATTTACATAAGTAGGTTTTCTAGTATATTAGTATTATAATATTCATATAATAAATCCTTCCTAATCACAGCACATATTTATCTTTATAATAAAGGATCCAGCTTGCTTCTATTTTATTTAGGGTTTCACTTCTATTATCTCGATATGTTTAGTTTGACAAGACAAGTAAACAAATCTTTGGTGGGTTTGTGCATCCGGTTTAAACTAACGCCATACAACACATTTAAATCATTTATTCTTGTTTATATAGTATGTGGATCACTTGACTTTTGAATTCTTTGAGAAGCTAACATTTTTAACTCAGTCAAGTCTGCTAATTTTCCAGTCCCTCTCCCACTCTTCTAGCTACCTACTTCATACATTTCCTTTCTCTTTAGTCCTTCAGCAGGACCTCATTCTCTTCTCAGCTTGTGATGCTATTCACTAAGAGAGTAGGAGAGAATTTCTAGCTGCTGACATCACCTTATCCCAGCCAGTCAACACGCTGGCTGTGTCTGGGGTCCTGCCTCCTGTGACTGGGATGAACTGAAGCCACAGCAAGCCTTCCTGCTGTGAGACCCCCTCTTGCCGGCAATCCCTCCCTGCCTATGCTTCACCATCGGCCGTTCTGAGGGACGCTCACCTGTAGAGCTAAAGAAGAGATACCATTGCTGGCTTCACCTCACGTCTCTCCCACCCAGCTCCCCAGTTCAGAGTCTTCCTTGACTCCTGCCTTTCCTCATGTCCCACATCCAACCCATCAGCAAATCTTCTTGGCTTTTGGTTTAAATGCGATTACAGTCAGCACCCTGAGTCGGTTATCTTCCGCTTGAACTGGTTCAACAGTTGCCTGTGGTATCTCAGCTTCCTCCATTTGATACACACTCTATTTCTTACCCAGAAAAAACGAGCGGTCCATATGCCGTTATCAGTTTGTGTTTCTCCTCCGCTCAGAACCCTTCAGTGAGTTCCCCTCTCCCGAGGATTAAATATCATGGGTCATGGGACTTCCCTGGCAGGCCAGTGGTTAAGACTATGTCTTCCAGTGCAGGGAGTATGGGTTCAATCCCTGGTCAGGGAGCTCACCAGGGGTCCCACATGCCTCACAGCCAAAAAAAAGAACATAAACAACAGAAGCAATATTGCAACCGGTTCAATAAAGACTAAAAAATGTCATGTGTCATGCATTATTCGGTCCCACTCTGTGTCTGTTTGATATGGACTGAGTTGTGCCCCCCAGGTTGGTCTGTCAAAGCCCTAACCCCCTAACTCTACTCCTGTTCGGCCACTTCTAACTTGCCCGGATTCATGGACCTAACTTTCCAGCTTCCTGTGCAATATTGCTCTTTACAGCATCTAACTTCACCTCCATCACAGTCACATGCACAACTGGGTGTTGTTTTCTCTTTGGCTCTGTCTCTTCATCCTTTCTGGAGCCCTAAAGAAGGGAAAGCTAACTGAGGTTCGAGGGCGGAGTCTCAATCCTGTATGACTGGAGTCCTTATAGAAAGAAGACATCCCAGTGCACGCTTTCTCAGTGCACAGAGGAGAGGCCGCGTAAGGATACAGAGCAAAGGTGACTGTCCGCCTTCAGGAAGAGAGCTTGCCTGGAAACCAAACCCGAAAGTGCCCAGGTGCACCTCCAGCCTCCAGACCTGGGAGAAAACACATTCTGTTGTTTAAGTCCCCTGGCTTGCAGTGTTATTTCAAGAAAGCCTGAGACGACTAATACTCTGACCTAATTCTCTTTTCTTTTTCTTTTCTCGGTGTGTGTGTGTGTGTGTGGTTTCAGTGCCTTCTTGGAGTATAATTGTTGTCCCTGCTGTGTTAGTTTCTGCTGTACAACAATGCAAATCAGCTACGCATCTATGTGTGACCCCTCCCTCTTGGTCCTCCCTTCCTCCCACTTCACCCCATCCCATCCCTCTAGGTCATCACAGAGCACTGAACGGGGCTCCCTGTGTTCTGCAGCCGGTCCCCACTAGCCAGCTATTTTGCACAAGATAGTGTATGTATGTATTCTGACCAATTTCTGATTTGTTCTCCTGCTCTTGCTCAGCTCCATCCACACTTCCAGAGGTCTAAGCATAGCAGGTGCTCTCCTGTCTCCTGATTTCTGTTTGCTGTCCACGACCCCCACCCCCCACCATCTTCAAACCTTCCCTCCAGATACGTCCACACCCTGGAAAAGTGGCTCAGCAACCACTTGTGAGCTAGCCATTTCTTTAAGGGAATGCTCTTTTTAAGGGAATGATCCTTTTAAGGGAATGATCTTTTCACATTCTTAAAAAAAAAAAACTCCACAAATGACACGTCATTTGTATCACAATTCTCTCCACAATTATCTGACCAGCTTTGTGGCAGTGCCACCGCCAGCCCCCATCTTCCCATCCTTGCCCACTGGGGAGAGGAGAGAGGTATCTGCCTCATGGAGAAGCTGAACAGAGGGTTTATAGTTGTTTTCTCTTTAGCTGGTTGTTTGGGTAAAGGAGCAACCATGTGCCATTTTCATATCATTAATGGGCTCAAGTTTTAGGGAACACAATTTGCGAATTTAAGGAGAGAGAAGGCTGAGAGTTTAAAAAGTAAATTAAGGTGTTTCATCTTAATAGCAGTCAAGGATTTGCTGGTAGGTCCAACATAGAGGGTGCTTCCTGGTGGGTTAGATGGTAAAGAATCTGCCCACAATTTAGGTTTGATTCCTGGGTTGGGAAGATCCCCTGGAGAAGGGAAGGCTACCCAGTTAATTATTCTTTTCTGGGGAGTTTCATGGATGGAGGAGCCTGGTGGGGAGGGGAGAGGGAGAGAGCAAAGCTGGAGGAGATGGAGAGTCAAAACACATGATTGAGGGCTGGAAAGTGTCAGCACACACACACACAAAATCCAAAAACAAAAGTTTTAAATGCAGTTTTAAGTTGTTGCCCAGATATTTCTCCAGCAGAAATAGGTTTATTTGGGGCCAGCAGAGAATTGAAATTCAGGGTTTGCAACCATGGTGTGAGCCAAATGCACACACAGCAGGGGAAAGAGAACTCCTTTATGGAGGGAAAGGAAATTTACAAACTGCAGGAAACAAAATCCTGGTTTCTCATTGGCTGAGACCTTGCAGGGAAGAAGACGCTTCCTTCTCTCCCTGTTGGGCTCTGCTATCGTCACAGGGCTCCCTCTTCTGGCTTCTTAACTCTAACTCAGGTTTCTGTTCATTCATCTGTAGACTGTGGTATAAGATCTCTGATCCCTCCTGCCGACCAATTTGCAGATAAATCTGCTATCCTCACTCACATAGGAAAGTTTTGGTCTGTTTTTCTCTGTCTACTTATATGGGATTGAAAGAAAGTGAAAATTTCTATTTTGTAACAGAACAGATCCAATTCCTGTTCTAATAAGGACAGGATCAATACCTGAAGCACTTGAGGAAATCCACAGTCTGCACTCTGGAAACAAGAGCTAGGAGGCAGAAGTGAGGTCAGGCATCTGGAAATGCAAAGATTACAGCAATAGTGTTTGTTTGCTCTGGGTATAGAGTATAGGCATGTATGAATTTCGTCTTTACCTCAAGGGGCAGAATTGACATTTAGATTACAGAATAGATAGGCCACACAGACAAGCTTTGATTAGACAAAGAGTGCAAAGGGAGGTACGGATGCATTCTTTTCCTTAGACGCTATGAAAATACAGCCTTCACTATGTCTGACTTATATGGTACAGTGAGTGTTCACACACGCCTTCCCAGTCAGAGTGCCGTAACACACAGAGTGCATGTAACACACAGCTATTAACTCCAAAATGCACCCACTCCCTGCATAAACACAGCTCACTTCGATAGTTTACAAAACAAAACAAAACAAATTCAGAAATGTTGAGTACTTCCTGACAGTAATTTTTTTCCTAAACAGTGAATATAGAGCATTACTTGAATTGTAAATGAAATCCAAAGGTACCTTTTTATAATTGTTTGAATGTTAATAGGGGATAATGACATTACTATTTTAGAGAACAGAACATTCAAATTTATGAAAGTCAAGAAGTAAAAGCACATTTTAATTATTCATAAGCTCCATGTATTTATATTGTTAGGCTGCACATATTTTCTTTCCCAAATCTGTTATTTTAAACAGTTTTTTGTTATATCAATATTTTCAGTTAAAAATTAAGAAACATATTTTTTCAAAAAAATGTGAGATGATCTTATCCAAAAATATTACCCACATCTGCCTTTCTAAATGACTTCATGTGTTTTAATCTCTTATCTGGCAGAAGGGAGGAAGACGAGTTTGCAGAGAATGATAGGTTTATAGTTGTATGTGTTGAGGGAAAATTAAAGCACCTTCTTTTTCACTTGGACACTGGTCAACTGGAAAGGATGTGGCTAAGGATCTTTGATGCTCTAAACACCCTAAATGTGTAATGAGGCAGAGACTGCTAGCTGTCCATAAAATTCATATTTGTTCTCTCTTTTTTTAGTAACACATGCAGAGAAGAAAGACTGTTTGCAGTCCCATGAAATGAGCATTTAGGAATATAACATCATAATGCTTTCTGTTAAGACTGCAGTGAATTTTGTTTTGTTTTTTGTTTCTTCATCAAGTTTGTGTTTAGTGAATTCATACACTGTCTTTGTCTGACGTATTTCACTTAGCATAATGGGAGGGGAACTGGGAGGTGGGCAGAATGGGGGAAGAGGATCAAAAGCACAAACTTCTAGCTTATAAATAAACAAGCCATGAGAATGTGATGGACAGCATGATAACTATAGTCAAAATATTGTGCTACAAGTTTGAAAGCTGCTAAAAGAGTAGATTTGGAAGAGTCTCACCTTAAGAAAAAATAAAACTTTTGTAACTTTGGTGAATAGGAACCACTTAATGTGGGGATCATTTTGCAATGCATACAAGCATCAAGTTGCTATGTGTACACCTGAAACCAACAGGCCAACGATGCTTTGATTAAAAAAAAAAAAAAAGACTACAGTGACCTCGGTAAACAGACAGATTTATAATAATTATAGGAATAATAATAGTGGCAATCTCTATTATCTAAGACTATACCAGGCAAATTGAAATAATCTCTCTCTTCTTAGTTTCTCAACAACTTTGTAATGTACAGAATCGTTATTACTATCCACATTTTATGATCAATGATTAGTTGAAGCAGATTTATTGTTAAATCAAGGAGGCAAAGAATGTTTTAGTCCATAATATTTGAGGGATTCAAATGACAAATGGAAATTGACTAGTGATGAAAATAGTGGCCCTGATGATGATAATGGGAACAATGATGCTACTAATAGTATCAGTGGTAACAATGAGATTCGCCATGTTATAGTCAAGTGGGAGAGTAAGAAGCATGAGATCCATTCCCCGTGTTAGGGATGAGGAGGAGGAGACTCCGGCGTTTAAACAGCTTGTCAGGCACATGCAGTCATGGGTGAGCGCTGAGGCTCCAATCGCATCCATTCTGGAGGAGTGTGGGGTGGATGGAGAGAGAAGGTGCGAATGAAGATGGATGAGCTTCTGGTAGAAATTTGGTGACTGAAGCAAGAAAGAGTTTCACAAGCATAGTAACTATTGAATGATGAAAGTGAAAGTCCCTCAGTCATGTCTGACTCTTTGCAACCCCATGGACTATACAGTCCATGAAATTCTTCAGAATACTCGAGTGAGTAGCAGTTTTCTTCTCCAGGGAATCTTCCCAGCTCGGGGATCAAACCCAGGTCTCCTGTTCATTAATGGGCTCAAGTTTTAGGGAACACAATTTGCGAATTTAAGGAGAGAGAAGGCTGAGAGTTTAAAAAGTAAATTAAGGTGTTTCATCTTAATAGCAGTCAAGGATTTGCTGGTAGGTCCAACATAGAGGGTGCTTCCTGGTGGGTTAGATGGTAAAGAATCTGCCCACAATTTAGGTTTGATTCCTGGGTTGGGAAGATCCCCTGGAGAAGGGAAGGCTACCCAGTTAATTATTCTTTTCTGGGGAGTTTCATGGATGGAGGAGCCTGGTGGGGAGGGGAGAGGGAGAGAGCAAAGCTGGAGGAGATGGAGAGTCAAAACACATGATTGAGGGCTGGAAAGTGTCAGCACACACACACACAAAATCCAAAAACAAAAGTTTTAAATGCAGTTTTAAGTTGTTGCCCAGATATTTCTCCAGCAGAAATAGGTTTATTTGGGGCCAGCAGAGAATTGAAATTCAGGGTTTGCAACCATGGTGTGAGCCAAATGCACACACAGCAGGGGAAAGAGAACTCCTTTATGGAGGGAAAGGAAATTTACAAACTGCAGGAAACAAAATCCTGGTTTCTCA
Source organism: Litocranius walleri (assembly GCA_006410535.1). Lineage (NCBI taxonomy): Eukaryota > Metazoa > Chordata > Mammalia > Artiodactyla > Bovidae > Litocranius > Litocranius walleri. Next base: position 3,361,774 of record SJYG01000118.1, on the reverse strand, counting down.
TTGGCTGAGACCTTGCAGGGAAGAAGACGCTTCCTTCTCTCCCTGTTGGGCTCTGCTATCGTCACAGGGCTCCCTCTTCTGGCTTCTTAACTCTAACTCAGGTTTCTGTTCATTCATCTGTAGACTGTGGTATAAGATCTCTGATCCCTCCTGCCGACCAATTTGCAGATAAATCTGCTATCCTCACTCACATAGGAAAGTTTTGGTCTGTTTTTCTCTGTCTACTTATATGGGATTGAAAGAAAGTGAAAATTTCTATTTTGTAACAGAACAGATCCAATTCCTGTTCTAATAAGGACAGGATCAATACCTGAAGCACTTGAGGAAATCCACAGTCTGCACTCTGGAAACAAGAGCTAGGAGGCAGAAGTGAGGTCAGGCATCTGGAAATGCAAAGATTACAGCAATAGTGTTTGTTTGCTCTGGGTATAGAGTATAGGCATGTATGAATTTCGTCTTTACCTCAAGGGGCAGAATTGACATTTAGATTACAGAATAGATAGGCCACACAGACAAGCTTTGATTAGACAAAGAGTGCAAAGGGAGGTACGGATGCATTCTTTTCCTTAGACGCTATGAAAATACAGCCTTCACTATGTCTGACTTATATGGTACAGTGAGTGTTCACACACGCCTTCCCAGTCAGAGTGCCGTAACACACAGAGTGCATGTAACACACAGCTATTAACTCCAAAATGCACCCACTCCCTGCATAAACACAGCTCACTTCGATAGTTTACAAAACAAAACAAAACAAATTCAGAAATGTTGAGTACTTCCTGACAGTAATTTTTTTCCTAAACAGTGAATATAGAGCATTACTTGAATTGTAAATGAAATCCAAAGGTACCTTTTTATAATTGTTTGAATGTTAATAGGGGATAATGACATTACTATTTTAGAGAACAGAACATTCAAATTTATGAAAGTCAAGAAGTAAAAGCACATTTTAATTATTCATAAGCTCCATGTATTTATATTGTTAGGCTGCACATATTTTCTTTCCCAAATCTGTTATTTTAAACAGTTTTTTGTTATATCAATATTTTCAGTTAAAAATTAAGAAACATATTTTTTCAAAAAAATGTGAGATGATCTTATCCAAAAATATTACCCACATCTGCCTTTCTAAATGACTTCATGTGTTTTAATCTCTTATCTGGCAGAAGGGAGGAAGACGAGTTTGCAGAGAATGATAGGTTTATAGTTGTATGTGTTGAGGGAAAATTAAAGCACCTTCTTTTTCACTTGGACACTGGTCAACTGGAAAGGATGTGGCTAAGGATCTTTGATGCTCTAAACACCCTAAATGTGTAATGAGGCAGAGACTGCTAGCTGTCCATAAAATTCATATTTGTTCTCTCTTTTTTTAGTAACACATGCAGAGAAGAAAGACTGTTTGCAGTCCCATGAAATGAGCATTTAGGAATATAACATCATAATGCTTTCTGTTAAGACTGCAGTGAATTTTGTTTTGTTTTTTGTTTCTTCATCAAGTTTGTGTTTAGTGAATTCATACACTGTCTTTGTCTGACGTATTTCACTTAGCATAATGGGAGGGGAACTGGGAGGTGGGCAGAATGGGGGAAGAGGATCAAAAGCACAAACTTCTAGCTTATAAATAAACAAGCCATGAGAATGTGATGGACAGCATGATAACTATAGTCAAAATATTGTGCTACAAGTTTGAAAGCTGCTAAAAGAGTAGATTTGGAAGAGTCTCACCTTAAGAAAAAATAAAACTTTTGTAACTTTGGTGAATAGGAACCACTTAATGTGGGGATCATTTTGCAATGCATACAAGCATCAAGTTGCTATGTGTACACCTGAAACCAACAGGCCAACGATGCTTTGATTAAAAAAAAAAAAAAAGACTACAGTGACCTCGGTAAACAGACAGATTTATAATAATTATAGGAATAATAATAGTGGCAATCTCTATTATCTAAGACTATACCAGGCAAATTGAAATAATCTCTCTCTTCTTAGTTTCTCAACAACTTTGTAATGTACAGAATCGTTATTACTATCCACATTTTATGATCAATGATTAGTTGAAGCAGATTTATTGTTAAATCAAGGAGGCAAAGAATGTTTTAGTCCATAATATTTGAGGGATTCAAATGACAAATGGAAATTGACTAGTGATGAAAATAGTGGCCCTGATGATGATAATGGGAACAATGATGCTACTAATAGTATCAGTGGTAACAATGAGATTCGCCATGTTATAGTCAAGTGGGAGAGTAAGAAGCATGAGATCCATTCCCCGTGTTAGGGATGAGGAGGAGGAGACTCCGGCGTTTAAACAGCTTGTCAGGCACATGCAGTCATGGGTGAGCGCTGAGGCTCCAATCGCATCCATTCTGGAGGAGTGTGGGGTGGATGGAGAGAGAAGGTGCGAATGAAGATGGATGAGCTTCTGGTAGAAATTTGGTGACTGAAGCAAGAAAGAGTTTCACAAGCATAGTAACTATTGAATGATGAAAGTGAAAGTCCCTCAGTCATGTCTGACTCTTTGCAACCCCATGGACTATACAGTCCATGAAATTCTTCAGAATACTCGAGTGAGTAGCAGTTTTCTTCTCCAGGGAATCTTCCCAGCTCGGGGATCAAACCCAGGTCTCCTGCATTGCAGGCAGATTCTTTACCAGCTGAGCCTCCAGGGAAGCCCAAGAATACTGGAGTGGGTAGCCTATCCCTTCTCCAGCAGATTTTCCCAACCCAGAAATCAAACTGGGGTCTCCTGCATTGCAGGCAGATTCTTTACCAACTGAGCTATCAGGGAAGCCCAGTGAATGATGGGTATAACATAAATCTCAGCGTGGCAGTGGTGGGATAAAGCATGCCTGCCTGTCCTAGCCATGGAAGATGAGGAAACTCAAGCAGAGGAAGCCAGAAAAAGAAGCAGAGATTGGTGAAGTTTAAGCAGGAGAAGTCATCAGTAGATTTTGTTTTATTTTTATTTGCATAGTGGTATATTAAAAATGTTCTATTATTGAATCTTCACCATTCTTCTGACCCTTATCCTAACCCATCTTATGCAAAGAAAGGCAAAATGAAATAGTCAAATCAAGCGCACAGAAATTAGAGAACATAACAAAGCAATGTGATAAAAATGAAAAATCAGGAAACATGTTCTTCATTTTTTTTCTCTTTTCTATACCAAGATAAGAAAGAATGCTACAAGTGTGTCAGAGTAGGCTGAATTCCTCCCAAGCCAATCTGGAAAACACACATGCTTAGATACTAGGTGTCCTCTAATTCCAATGCCTCAAGTTATATAGCAAATAGCAGTCGATTCTCTATCATTAAGGGTCTAATTAACTGCTCTTTACACCATTAAGTGTCTTGATTTTCTTCTGGGAGCCTGAATTCTGACATCACTCTGATAGCACCTTCCACAGAGGGAGCGCGAGCTGATAATTAGTCAATTTTGCATTTCGTGAACATTTCCTGTAAGTACCCAGTGGACGTTTCAGGTCAAACTAGCACCTAGGCGTCCACTGCTGGTGGCAGCCCTGCGTCCTCACATTCCCGCACTGTGGACGCTGGAATCACCCACAGAGGGAAGGAGCAGACAGGGCAGTCCTCTCCCAGCCTCCTTGTAGCTCTGGGTCCTGGGGTCTGCAGGCATTTGAGCTTTTCTAGTTGCATCAGGAAGCCACTGCTGACAAGAGAGCACAGAAACGAGCTTCAGAGTCCGATCCCTACAAGATGGAAGGGACAGCTGGACACGAGGGGTCCTTTACAACCTCTCTTCCACCAGAATGTGGACAGAGGAGCCTGGTAGGCTGCCGTCTATGGGATCGCGCAGAGTTGGACACGACTCCAGTGCCGTAGCATGCAAGCATGCATTGGAGATGGAAACGGCAGCCCACTCCAGTGTTCTTGCCTGGAGAATCCCAGGGACGGAGGAGCCTGGTGGGCTGCCGTCTACGCGGTCGCACAGAGTCGGACACGACTGAAGCGACTTAGCGGCGGCAGCAGCTTCCACCAGAATGGCTATGAAATCTGCCATTTTCACTTGAGCTTCTTCTCATTCCTTGATTGCAGAAGCGGTTCTCCGGGAGTGCTCGGACCAGCTGCTCCCGCTTAGCAGCGCGGACTGAGGACCCAGCGCTCTGTCCACAGAAGCAGCCTGCCTCTCCTGACAGCCAGGGCCAAGTTCTTGCCTCCTCCCTCTGCCAAGGAACCACCTCTATGCAGTCTCCTGCCTGAGGACTGGTTTGCTGAGCAGAGCCCAGAGGTCGGCTTGTGCGTTGCCAGGCTCTTCTGCGCAGATCACAGCTCCACTCCCCGCCGCAGCTAAACCCTCGCGCATCTGCCGTTGGCGCCACCAGCTCTGCTCCCTGGGTTCTGCACATCAGTTCTCCTCAGGTACGAGTCAGAGGCAGCGCGTTCATCCTCAGAGCTCTTGATGTCGTCATGTCACGTCATGCCACGAGGCCTGTGAGTCCCTTTCTATTTCGGGCAGCCTACACAGAACAGATACTTGTCATCTTTATCCTACGACTGATATAAGAAGTGCACAACATTATGAAACTGACTCTACCTTTAGGATTTCCGTGCCTTCTAAAACAATAAGGGTCCTGTTTTAGTATTTTAATATTTGGGATTTTAACAGTGTGTATTATTCTTTACCAAAAGAAGTTTCACAGAATCTCATTTAATTATAAAATTCTTTGGCATAAGGAGGCAAGATATAATTTCCATTTTACTCATGATCAATCAATATCAGCCAAAAGCTGCAATTGACTAAGTCCATAAGTTAGAACATATGCTTCTGCATTGCCCTAACCTACGCCCCACGGGACCAGTGCTTCTTTATAGCCTGCCATTCTCACTCCAAACCCTAAAACCCAGCCTTGAAAATTCAGCACTGGTTATAACTTGTTTCCTTTACAATCAACATCCAGTTGTCTAGCCAAGCAACACCACCTGAACCATAGCCTCCCTTTCATTCCAGCATCATTTTCTATCAGACTGATTTCCCAAGGGCAAGACTTTTTATACTATAGCTCTTAGGTATTACTTATGGAAGTATAATTCTGACTATGTCATTTTCCTGGCTCATGGGTCTTCTACAATTCTGTACTTGTCTATAAATATAAGTTCAAAGATGATACTGAGATTTCAATAACTTGATCAAACCTATACTCCTAAAGTTCAGTATCACTAACTAACCCAATAATACTGATCCTGCTAATATCAGGTAATAAATTATAGCACTCTCTGGGTCTCAAGCCTTACAGGTAGATCAAGAATTCTCAGAATACCATTGCAGAGATAATATATTATCTCTGCTAGGGTGCCATAACAAAAATACCCACAGGATAGGTAAACTGTGATAAACTTTATTTATCGCAGAGGCTGAGGTCTAAGATCAAGGTGTTGTCGGGGTTGGTTTCTCTAGTGGCCTCTCACTGTGACTGGTAGATAACTCCCTTCTCACTGTGTGGTCATATTAGTTTTTTCTTCCTCGTGTATGTATTGTTTGAGTCACTTCCTTTTTCTGAGAACAGTCTTATCAAATTGCAGCAATCCCTTGTGACTTCATTTAACCTCAGTTACCTCTTTCAAAGCTCCATCTCTAAATATGGGCTTCCCTAGTAGCTCCGTTGGTAAAGAATCTGCCTGCAGTGATGAGACACAGGTTCAATCCCTGGTTTGGGAAGATACACTGGAGAAGGCAATGGCTACCCACTCCAATATTCTTGCCTGGAGAATCCCACGGACAGAGGAGGCTGGTGGGCTCTGATCCACTGGGTCACAAGAGAGTCAGACATGACTGAAGCGACTTAGCACACATGAACAACTAGAACCTTAATATTCACAGAAGTGGAAACATAGTATTTCTCTCTACTACTACCATAATTTTTGACAAGGATAATCCCAGTAAAGCTAGTTTGTTTGTATTAAACTTGACCTAATTATTTATATAAATGTGACAAGAATAGTAACCAGCCATATAAGTTCTTTTTAAGATGGCTTTGCTGAAACTTTTCATAGGTATTTTCAGCCTTTCTTCTCAATACCATTTCCAAGCCTCAGTACAATGGTCAATGTTTGCACTGTGTCCTGTTACAAGGGACATGAAAATAAGACTCCCTGAGGATACTTGAATTCTGGAAGAACCAAGTAGGAAGAGAAAGTAAATTTTTCATATTTGGCCACAAAATACTATGCTGTGCTAAGTCGCTCGTCATGTCCACCTCTTTGTGACTCCGTGGGCTGCAGCCCACCAGACTCCTCTGTTCATGGGATTCTCCAGGCAAGAATACTGGAGTGGGTTGCCATTTCCTTTTCCAGGAGATCTTCCCAAGCCAGGGACTGAACCCAGATACCCCACACTGCAGGTGGATTCTTCACCATCTGAACCACCAGAGAAGTCCAAGAATACTGGTGTGTGTGTGTGTGTGTGTTAAGCCACTTCAGTCGTGTCCAACTCTTTACAACCCTATGGACTAGCCTGTCAGGCTCCTCTGTGCCTGGGTTTCTCTAGGCAAGAATACTGGAGTTGGTTCCCCTTTCCTTCTCCAGGGCATCTTCCCAACCCAGGGACTGAACCCTCACTTCTTACGTCTCCTGCGCTGGTGGGTGTGTCCTTTCCCACTAGCAGCGCCTGGCCACCAGGGAAGGCCAAGCCCGCTGGAGTGGGTAGCCGTCCCCTTCTGCAGGGGATCTTCCCAATCCAGGGATCAAACCAGGGTCTCCTGCACTGCAGGCAGATTTTTTGGCAGCTGAACTACGAGGGATTGATCACAAGATATAGCTTACCAAATCATTGAGTGCTTACAAGAAGGATTTCTTTAAATTTGGGAAAAAAACATTGAAAGCCCAGAAATATTTTGAACACTTAAGTCATAACAGCTACAGCCACCTCATCAGTTCCTTCAGCCCCACGTTGTTCATTCTTGTTCTGCTTAAATCCAGTTTATCCAGTAGTTCCCCCAACCTTGCCTGGTGACTGAGGGTGATAGGAACACTGTTAATTCCAAGAAATTTGCAAGGTTTTTGTTAAGGCACATATAATTTTCCCAGTGAAGTGGATGCCTTTACCACTGGAGATTGTGGAAGCATGCCCCAAGGAAGGAATCATATTTTCTAAGTTTCTTTTCCTCTGTGAGGATGTTGGCTTTGCAGCGGTGGGAGGCTTCAGCCTATCTGGCAGACACGTACAATGATGAGAATATGTTGAGAACTCATCCCAAGTGACAGCTGAATGAAGCCCAGATGCAGGTGTCCACGGGTCCTGAGTCAAGAGGCCTTAGCCTCTGAGAACAAAAGTAGTTTTTTTGTAGTTGTTAAATTCACTGTGGTGGGTGAAGGAGTGTAAGATCTGATAAATGGGGGGTTGACAGGATGTAGGGGTGAACCAGAGGCCATCTTGGATTTTCCATACATTCCCTGACTGTTTAGTTCATTTACGGCCACTGTGTATCCATCTTAATTCCTCCAATTCAGGAGCAGAGTGTTGCCACAGTAAGCAGAATGGCCTTCACCCACATGAGCCAATCCACCTTTTACACCTGCCCTTTGGCGAACATGCGTGAAGAGATTTTCCTGATATTCAAGTCCGTTTCTTGTAGTGAGAGCTCAGTTTTGATAGCAACATTTTCAAAAGCTACCAGAGTAACAATAGGAAGACACAGAATAGCAACGAGATAGATCATTTTCTTGTCCATTTTTTGATAGGTGTGGCATCATCCAACATGTTAAGATAGTAACTAGAATTACAAGTGATAATATTGTACCAGGGCATATTAGATTTCTAGGAATTTTGCACAATTTCTAGAATATATGTATTACTGACGCCTATCTACACAAATATAAGTAAGGAAGTTTTGGCATCTCTTATTTGACAGTGCCTCCCTTGTAATTTGATATACCACATAAGTCTCATTAGTTTAATAACTTTCTATTTATAAATAGAGAGAATAAACCTTTTAAAATATTTTAGGACCCTCTGAAAAATCTCAAAGTTAGCTTGTGGTCAAAAAGACTTCATTTAGAATTTTGGGGAACATGTGTATACCTGTGGTGGATACATGTTGATGTATGGCAAAATCAATACAATATCATAAAGTAATTAACCTCCAATTAAAATAAATTTTTATTAAAAAAAAGAATTTTGAGAAATTTGTCAAAAATGTTTCTTCTAAAGTTTTAAAACACTTGCCTAAATAGGATCACAGAACATTATAAAACTTAACACTTAACTACCTATTAATGAAACTTACTCTTTTAACATGAAGAGGACTCAATTTTCCTAAGTAATCAAAGACCTAATGAAGACAGAAAACACAGAAAATTATTTTGATAAAACACAGAACCTTTGTTTTCAAGGCAAGCCACATAAAGGGTAAAGAAAACCTTTGTTCTCTAGGCAAGAATACTGGAGTTGGTTCCCCTTTCCTTCTCCAGGGCATCTTCCCAACCCAGGGACTGAACCCTCACTTCTTACGTCTCCTGCGCTGGTGGGTGTGTCCTTTCCCACTAGCAGCGCCTGGCCACCAGGGAAGGCCAAGCCCGCTGGAGTGGGTAGCCGTCCCCTTCTGCAGGGGATCTTCCCAATCCAGGGATCAAACCAGGGTCTCCTGCACTGCAGGCAGATTTTTTGGCAGCTGAACTACGAGGGATTGATCACAAGATATAGCTTACCAAATCATTGAGTGCTTACAAGAAGGATTTCTTTAAATTTGGGAAAAAAACATTGAAAGCCCAGAAATATTTTGAACACTTAAGTCATAACAGCTACAGCCACCTCATCAGTTCCTTCAGCCCCACGTTGTTCATTCTTGTTCTGCTTAAATCCAGTTTATCCAGTAGTTCCCCCAACCTTGCCTGGTGACTGAGGGTGATAGGAACACTGTTAATTCCAAGAAATTTGCAAGGTTTTTGTTAAGGCACATATAATTTTCCCAGTGAAGTGGATGCCTTTACCACTGGAGATTGTGGAAGCATGCCCCAAGGAAGGAATCATATTTTCTAAGTTTCTTTTCCTCTGTGAGGATGTTGGCTTTGCAGCGGTGGGAGGCTTCAGCCTATCTGGCAGACACGTACAATGATGAGAATATGTTGAGAACTCATCCCAAGTGACAGCTGAATGAAGCCCAGATGCAGGTGTCCACGGGTCCTGAGTCAAGAGGCCTTAGCCTCTGAGAACAAAAGTAGTTTTTTTGTAGTTGTTAAATTCACTGTGGTGGGTGAAGGAGTGTAAGATCTGATAAATGGGGGGTTGACAGGATGTAGGGGTGAACCAGAGGCCATCTTGGATTTTCCATACATTCCCTGACTGTTTAGTTCATTTACGGCCACTGTGTATCCATCTTAATTCCTCCAATTCAGGAGCAGAGTGTTGCCACAGTAAGCAGAATGGCCTTCACCCACATGAGCCAATCCACCTTTTACACCTGCCCTTTGGCGAACATGCGTGAAGAGATTTTCCTGATATTCAAGTCCGTTTCTTGTAGTGAGAGCTCAGTTTTGATAGCAACATTTTCAAAAGCTACCAGAGTAACAATAGGAAGACACAGAATAGCAACGAGATAGATCATTTTCTTGTCCATTTTTTGATAGGTGTGGCATCATCCAACATGTTAAGATAGTAACTAGAATTACAAGTGATAATATTGTACCAGGGCATATTAGATTTCTAGGAATTTTGCACAATTTCTAGAATATATGTATTACTGACGCCTATCTACACAAATATAAGTAAGGAAGTTTTGGCATCTCTTATTTGACAGTGCCTCCCTTGTAATTTGATATACCACATAAGTCTCATTAGTTTAATAACTTTCTATTTATAAATAGAGAGAATAAACCTTTTAAAATATTTTAGGACCCTCTGAAAAATCTCAAAGTTAGCTTGTGGTCAAAAAGACTTCATTTAGAATTTTGGGGAACATGTGTATACCTGTGGTGGATACATGTTGATGTATGGCAAAATCAATACAATATCATAAAGTAATTAACCTCCAATTAAAATAAATTTTTATTAAAAAAAAGAATTTTGAGAAATTTGTCAAAAATGTTTCTTCTAAAGTTTTAAAACACTTGCCTAAATAGGATCACAGAACATTATAAAACTTAACACTTAACTACCTATTAATGAAACTTACTCTTTTAACATGAAGAGGACTCAATTTTCCTAAGTAATCAAAGACCTAATGAAGACAGAAAACACAGAAAATTATTTTGATAAAACACAGAACCTTTGTTTTCAAGGCAAGCCACATAAAGGGTAAAGAAAACCTTTGTTTACAATTTCTTATTAACAGCAGACCAGCAATCAAGAAAGCTCTCTCCTTTCAGCAGATGAAAGAAAATGAAGTTTAGCATTACTTAAGTACTGGACTGGATAAAAAGTTCATTCAGTTCTCATAAATCTCACTGAAAAACCCAAACAAAACTTTTGGCTAACCCATACATTATGGATACTAAAAATTATTTTTAATACTCCTGTAATGCGTATTCATTTTGGGCCATTTTGATTACACAAGATGAAATTCTCTCTTTTTTCTCTCTCTTTCTTTCCATATCCACTTAGTTTGTCTTTAATTTTCTTCTTCTTATATCGAAATAATTAGAAGTTCTAGTTTAGACAAAATTACTCTCATTCCCTTAACAAAAAGCATCATCTTTCCTCATATCTTTTCCAAAGCAAAAGCATATCCTATTTTTCCTGCATGCAGAGCTCTTTGCCTTATTATTCTAGTAGCTTTAATTGCATATATCAGAATTTTTAACCTGAAACCCTTAATTTCTAGTCAAAAATAAAGAAGTAAACAATTATAAACTGTCTTTTAGATTAGAATTCTGTGGTTTGCCAAGTTTATAAATACTTGCTATAATTTTTAGAAATGTGCTCTTAGGAAATTCCTCAGCATGGCACCAGATATATATTCCTGTAGACCCACACATCTAGCTCTTCTGTACTAAGAAGTCACAAGTAGAGGACCCATATGTTCTGTCACTAATGTTTCAGTATTTTATCTTTTCTTGGAAATGATGTAGCTATTTAACAAATTTTTATCATTTAATTTAGCTTAGCAAAACTCTGACATTTCAAGTTACCAAAACGATTTTGGAGGTTATTCTAATTCTATATAATACATAATATAATAGCTAAAAATCTCATCTAAAATGCTTATTCCCTTTATGTCTGTCACTTGCTTTTAACAATTATGTTTAGATTATTTCCCTAAGCTTCATGAGACATTTGACAAGATCAACTGTCACTGTGAGTTATTTTTACTGACAGATTTTGTGACAGAGATTGCAAGAACTGATTTGACTAATAAACTCAGGATAAAAGTTGTTTATTCCATGGTGGCTTGGTGGCTCAGGTGGTAAATAATCTGTCTGCGATGCAGGATACCCGCGTTCGATCCCTGGGGTGGGAAGCCCCTGGAGGAGGGCGTGACCACCCACTCCAGTATTCTTGCCTGGAAAATCCCATGGACAGAGGAGCCTGATGGGCTACAGGCCATGGGGTCTCACAGAGTCAGACACAACTGAGCGGTTAACACACAACACAGAACTCCTTTCCCTGTGTTACATCCAGTGTTGATAACTAGAATGCATACTTCTTTTAGTTACACCAACCAACTTCTACTGGCTTTTATTTACCATGATTATCTCAGATCATAGGAACTTGAAAAGCATCTGGGTTAATTTCTGTTAATGCCCATTCCTCCAAGAGCTTGACTTCAAATCAACTAGGGCTCTTTTATAAATTAATTTTAACAATGCCATCCAGAAGTTGAAAAACATCACAGATATGTAACACGCCTATGTAGATATGCACACACTCATATGCAGCCAGATACAGAGACTCCATAGTCACTGCTGTTGGTGGAAATGCCATAATATTTACCTTAGGCCAATTAAAAAAAAAAAGACTCCTCGCTCTTTTTTCCCTTCTGACTAGAGAAATTTCTCCCTCAAGTTTGCTTTTCAAAGAATGCTTCTTAGGTTCTGGAGAATACAGGCTGGACATCCACATCCACAAAGGCTGATAACATGCGGGAAAATTCCGTCTCCAGTTCTGAATTTTTTCAGTTTTGAGAGAAATAGGTGAAATTTGGAGAATTGGGGGAAAAAAAACAACTCTTTAACTTTACAATTCTAGAGGCACACTTTTGGCTATGCAGAGATTTGCAAGCCAAAAGCAGTGGTTTCCAATTCTCCAAAGAACTGGGTTGTAGTTTTTGTTTTAGCCATTTTTTATCTCTTTAATTTTTCATCAGTTTTTTGCAACAAATCTTTCAATGAGGCCATTGTGGAATTCTGAAGCATTCTGGAGGCTTCTGCAAACTTATTGAAACAGGTATTCCATTCTGCTTGACTTGGCAGTTCATGCTTGTAAGTGCATTTTTAAATGATCTTAACTGTTTGGAATGCTCCTCTTAATGGTTATAATAATTCTAAGTTATTTTTAGTAAAATCCTGCCATCTTGTTAGATATGCACAACTTCTGGAGCTATAATTGTCAAATATAAAATAAGCATTAAATATAAAATAAATGCTCGAAAGTGGTTCACACAATTCTTTGGATATGAAGAATCTTGTTTCTTTTAGTTAGCTTTTGGTTGTCTCCTGCATGTATGCCAAATGACTTCAGTCGTGTCTGATTCTTTGTGATCCCACGGACTGTAGCCCGCCAGGCTCCTCTGCCCTTGGGATTCTCCAGGAAAGAATATTGGAGTGCGTTGCCATGCCCTCCTCCAGGGAATCTTCCAGACCCAGGGACTGAACCCACGTCTCATGTCTCCTGCACTGGCTGGTGGATTATTTACTTCTAGTTCCACCTGTCAAGTGCTTGTGGTTGTCTCAGAGTCAGACTAATGCCTAAGCGGGGTGAGCCCCTGGCATCCTTCAAGTCCTGGGACTCCTGTGCACCAGGGCTGCCACTTACTTTTCTTCAGAGATTCTTGTTAGCAGCTGGCCTTTATTATCTACCTGAGGCCTCTCAGAGGACTCAGTCCAGCTCCAATTGGACACAATCTAATATGATCCCAAACCTAGTCTAAATTTCAAATTGGACCCAGTCTGTTCCTGGGCCCATTCCAGTCCTGGTCCTTACCCACTGCCAATTCCCTGAAACTGTAGACTAGGGGAATGGAATGAACCAACACCTCTCAAGGAATGGGGACTGTGATCAATTCCGAGCAAAGGGAGAACTGCGCATGCCATCCCCGGGTCCCAGTATGGAAGCTGGGGAAGCAGTCCCAACAAGTGGAGAGCCACAGCAGTGCCCAGCCAGGAATCCGGCAATCAGGAGCCGAGTTTCCATTCAAAAACCAGGGAATCGAGGTACGAAATGCCAAACAGATCAGAAACTTGAACACAAAGAAAGTGACGCTCAACTGGGAGGGGCTTCCCACCACTGCTTGAACGTGTTGAGAAAGACAGTGAATTCAAAATGAAGTTCTCAAGTGTCACAGCTGATCCCAAATACCACTGGGACTTGGCCTGAGATCCCATCCCTGCTGCCAGTCTGTCTAGCAGAGATCCTCAGACAAGAGACTCCCCGGGTTTCCAGATTCTCACACCAGCTCACTGTAATGACCAACGAATTGACTGTTTGTGTCCCTTGAAATTCATAGGTGGAAATACTAACCCTTGATGTGATGGTTTTGGGACAGAGGTGGGGTCATGGGGAGGTGATTAAGCCCTAAGAGTGGAGTCCTCATGCCCGGGATTAGGGCACATAAATGCAGCCACAGGAAACCCCCACTCCCCTTCCTCCAAGTAAGGATAAAGTGCAAAAGTAGTATCTGCCATCCAGAAGCCACCTCTCAGCAGAACCCGACCTTGCTGGCACCTTGATCTCAGAATTCCAGCCTCCAGAACTGTGATCAAGGTTATTATTTATAAGGCTTTCTATCTATGGTACTTAGTTATGGCAGCCCAAACTGTGAGACATTCAGTCTTGGCATTTGGCAACTCTTTAAAAATTCCATATGAACTTGTCACTCATTTTTATGGTGCCCAGCATCAGTCCCTCTCATGCTCTGATGCAGGTAAGTGAATATTGCCACTCTGGTTCCTGGAAGGCTCCTGGCTTTCATCAGATTACCTTGGAAGCCCTGCTGGCACAGGTCACTTTGAGGTTCAGGAAACATTACGAATTTATAATTTCTCTGGATGTTATTTTCCCATTAGATGGACATTCTTCCCAGACTTACTATTCCTATTCAGAAGCAGAATCTCTTTCTTTGTGAGTGTTTAGAATATTGGAAAACAAAAATCGAAATCTATATTTATTTACACATTATAATCTTTCAATGTTTAATAAAATATAATCATCAAATTATATTTCTTACTCTCTCATAAGAAAGTAATATGCACATAAGGACTCAGTTAAGTTGAGTTCAGTCTTTCAGTGGTGTCCAACTCTTTGCAAACCCATGGACTGCAGCACGCCAGACCTCCCTGTCCATCATCAACTCCCAGAGTTCACTCAAATTCATGTCCATTGAGTCAAAGATGCCTTCCAACTGTCTCATCCTCTGTCTTCCCCTTCTCCTACTGCTTTCAATCTTTCCTAGCATCAGGGTCTTTTCAAATGAGTCAGTTCTTTGCTTTAGGTGGCCAAAGTATTGGAGTTTCAGCTTCAACATCAGTCCTTCCAATGAATATTCAGGACTGATTTCCTTTAGGATGGACTGGATGGATCTCCTTGCAGTCCAAGGGACTCTCAAGAGTCTTCTCCAACACCACAGTTCAAATGCATCAATTCTTCAGCAGTCAGCTTTCTTCACAGTCCAACTCTCACATCCGTACATGGGCTACTGGAAAAACCATAGCTTTGACTAGATGGACCTTTGTTGGCAAAGTCATGTCTCTACTTTTTAATATGATGTCTAGGTTTGTCATAGCTTTTCTTCCAAGGAGCAAGCATCTTTTAATTTCATGGTGGCAGTCACCATCTGCAGTGATTTTTGAGCCCCCAAAAATAAAATCTGTCACTGTTTCCATTGTTTCTCCATCTATTTCCCATGAAGTAATGGGACCAGATGCCATGATTCTGGTTTTCTGAATGTTGAGTTTTAAGCCAACTTTTTCACTCTCCTCTTTCACTTTCATCAAGAGGCTCTTTAGTTTTTCTTCACTTTCTGCCATAAAGATGGTGTCATCTGCATATCTGAGGTTATTGATATTTCTCCTGGCAATCTTGATTCCAGCTTGTGTTTCTTCCAGTCCAGCATTTATCATGATGTACTCTGCATAAGGCAATGGCAACCCACTCCAGTACTCTTGCCTGGAAAATCCCACGGATGGAGGAGCCTGGTAGGCTACAGTCCATGGGGCTGCACAGAGTTGGACACGACTGAAGCGACTTAGCAACTCTGCATATAAGTTAAATAAGCATGGTGACAATATACAGCCCTGACATAGTCCTTTCCCAATTTGGAACCAGTCCATTGCTCCATGTCGAGTTCTAGCTCTTGCTTCTTGACCTGCATATTTATTTCTCAGGAGGAAGGTAAGGTGGTCTGGTATTCCCATCTCTTAAAGAATTTTCCACAGTTTATTGTGATCCACACAGTCAAAGGCTTTGGCATAGTCAATAAAGCAGAAATAGACGTTTTTCTGGAAGTCTCTCTCTCTCACTCTCTCTCTCTCTTTTTTTTTTTTTTGGTGATCTAGTGGATGTTGGCAATTTGATCTCTGGTTCCTCTGCCTTTTCTAAAACCAGCTTGAACATCTGGAAGTTCATGGTTCATGTACTATTGAAGCCTGGCTTGGAGAATTTTGAGCATTACTTTATTAGCGTGTGAGATGAGTGCAATTGTGTGGTAGTTTGAGCATTCTTTGTCATTGACTTTCTTTGGGATTGGAATGAAAACTGACCTTTTCCAGTCCTGTGGCCACTGCTGAGTTTTCCAAATTTGCTGGCATATTGAATGCAGCACTTTCATAGCATCATCTTTCAGGATTTGAAATGGCTCATGGAATTCCATCACCTCCACTAGCTTTGTTCATAGTGATGCTTCCCAAGGCCCACTTGACTTCACATTCCAGGATGTTTGGCTCTAGGTGAGTGATCACACCATCTTGATTATGTGGGTCATGAAGGTCTTTTTTGTATGGTTCTTCTGTGTATTCTTGACACCTTTTCTTAATATCTTCTGCTCCTGTTAGGCCCATGCCATTTCTGTCTTTATTGTGCCCATTTTTGCATGAAATTTTCCATTGGTATCTCTAATTTTCTTGAGGAGCTCTCTAGTCTTTCCCATTCTATTATTTTCCTCTCTTTCTTTGCATTGATCCCCAAGGAAGGGTTTCTTATCTCTCCTTGCTGTTCTTTGGAACTCTGTATTCAGTTGGGTATATCTTTCTTTTTCTCTTTTGCTTTTCACTTCTCTTCTTTTCACAGCTATTTGTAAGTCCTCCTCAGACAACCATTTTGTGTTTTTGCTTTTTTTTTTTCCTCAGGGATGGTCTTGATCACTGCCTCCTGTACAATGTCACGAACCTCTGTCCATAGGACGCTAATAAGGGACAAGTTAAAACTGGTAGAAAAAAGATGATGATGATAGAAAGAGTCAGACTTTGAAACTCACGATCTGTTATAAATCCAACAATATAAAATGTCAATGGCTATTTCATCTACTTTCATCATTACAAAAACAAAGCTATCAACAGTACATGTGTACATTAAATGACAACTCCTGAGAGTTTCCAGAAGATAGCTTATCTTCAAAGAGGTTGCAATGGACCAATTCTATATATCCCACATTATCTTCCTGGTGGATCAACAGTAAAGAATCTACCTGCAATGCAGGAGACTTTCAGGAGACACGGGTTCAATCCCTGGGCCAGGAAGATCCCTGGAGAAGGGAATGGCAACCTACTCCAGTATTCTTGCCTGACAAAATCCTATGGATGAGGAGCCTCACAGGCTACAGTCCATAGGGTCCCAGATAGTTGGACATGACTGAGCGGGCTGCACACACACACGCATATCTTAATTTTTAATATGTCTCTTAATGGCTTTATCTATCAGAATGCATCTTTTATCTCAAACAAGTTCCTTGGATGATTCATCTTTGGAAGTGCTTCTCTTTAATAGTGGTTGTGTTGTTTATACAGGCAGCGCTGACACAGAAATTCATGTTTGATCGGCATTTTCCCTGCCTGATTTAGGGCTGGGGGAAGGAAAGGGCGGGTCTGGACTGGGCATAAAGGGTATTCAAGCACTCTGTTGTTGCAGTCTAAAGTTCCAGTGTCCTGGAAACACCCCATGGGTACTCACTCCTCGGAGCTAGAGACAGGCAGTGCCCAGGCAACAGAGAGGCTCATTGTCATCACTGCCTTCTCCTGAGAACATTGAACCCAGTGGCAGAGTGCCGCTGCCTTCTCCCATGGACCCAGGAGCCTGCAAGTAAGCAGTGTTATATCACTCCTGGGTGGGAACAAAGTCACGAAGGAGAGGTAAGAACAGCTCATGGAGAAAAATTACCTTTTTGTATTTATTACTTTGGCTGCTTTAAGGGCCATAGGAGTAGACTCTCTACTGCATTAAAGAGCAAATTCCCCAACAAGTTGACTCTGTTGCTTGGTAAACTATTTTTAGGGACTATCTCAGCTGGCTTCTAAAGCACATGCCATCCCATTGTCAGAGGTTATTTTAGTGGTTCCTCAAAATGATATAAATAACACAACCTCCCTCTTCAGATTAAAGAATTATGGGACATTCTTTGATGAAACTTGTATTCTTAAAAACACACACACACACACAAACAAAACAGTTTCTCTTAGTACTTTTCATTGCTAAGCTCTGACACAATTCTGTTTCACATCTTGATACGATGCTTATTTTGTAGTTTAGCTTTGCTTAGTTGCATAATCAGATAACAATGTTTTCTTGAAGCCTCCACTTGGAGGATAGCTCCCACTTATCTCTGGCGGAGTTCCAGATGCTGGGTAACTTTTGTTCTGCAGTTGTATGGGCAGGTCAGCTTGCTGGAGAGCAGTACAGCTGTCATGGAACTTGAAATGCCCTCAGAGTTCTTTCATCCTGACATACTTCGGGATTTATTTAATGTGAAATGGGGTAGAGAATCTAGATTTCCATATTTCCTCTTTTTCCACAGGACAAAATAGTAAGGTTGAGACATTTGGGGGGACATTTACCGAATGACTCATTCCTAAGAAGATTAACTAACACCACAAGGCAATTTGAATCCTGCACTATCATTGAAGGAACTACTGGTTGTTGAGGTTTTCTGTTTACTGATCAGCTAGAAGCTCTCCCCACCCCAAGAAAGCTTACCATTTGTCGTTATTATTTTTATCAATTAAATCCCTTTTCTCCAGTGAGGTAACTGTGTTAAGTATAACACAAAGGAGAAATCAAGCAAAGCAGGTTTTCTTATAACTTTCATTGAATTCTTAGAAGATGTGTGGCCTTTTAAAAATATATTCAAATAAATATATTCTCTAGTGGACAGAGTTAATGTGATTCTGGAGAACTGTGTTAGTGATTAAATCTTATTTCTTCCTGAGAATAAATGGTTTGAATTTTTAATATTGTTCACTGCTCTCTAACTATTGTATAATGCTAATGTGTTACTGTATATTATCATCTTTTCATTGCCGAACCTTTAAATATGTTAGATCAAGAAAACCAAGAATAATTTCAAGTAGTAGGCAAGTGTTAATAACAGTTGGCATGTTGAATTTGCAGGCATGTGGTCCTTTATTTGAATATTGTCATAATGAAGAGAATTATTTCCTCTGTTCATTATGAAAATTAAACATATTTTAACTATCCTCCTGTAAACTTCTTGAAAGCTGGGACCTTATTTATCATATTTTAAGTACTTGACATTATAACTAGCACCTAATTAATGCTCAAGAAAGGTTTAATAAATAAATGAACTAATGCATGCATGGCAAATGGTTGAGACAAAAATCTGTGATTTGCATAAGGGCGCAAGGCAGCCTGAATGTGAAGAAGTTTTCTTCAATCATTAGTCTTATTGGGAACATTAACCTGGGAGGCATGGAAACTTGCTCAGGACAGGTTTATTATCTTCTCCATCTGAATGTGCCTGAAAACATGCATTAAAGGTTTTAACTTACTTGATAAATGTGCTATATTTTTCAGAAAACATGCACCTTAAAATATATGTAATATTAAGTAAGATTCTTTTATCCAAACATTGATTTCTTAAATTTAAAACCAAAGATATTATTGCCAGCTGAAAAGTCCCGAATGAGGTGCATGGGCTTCCCCGTGCTCCAAGGTAAAGGATCAGATGAAGAGCCTTTGAAGACAGGGTGCATGCTGTGTGTCTTCTTGCATTGTCTATTTTACTCTAAAAGTTGGGGAAATCCACACTATCCTTCATATTAAAAATTGCAACATCTTTATGACATAGTGAAGTACACATTCCCACCTGATGTGAAGAGTCAACTCATTGGAAAAGAGACTGATGCTGGGAAAGACTGAGGGAAAGAGGAGAAGGAGGTGGCAGGGGATGAGATGGCTGGACGGCATCACCGACTCAGTGTGTATGGTTTGCGTGAGCTCCAGGCGATAGCGAGGGGCAGGTAAGCCTGGTGCGCTGCAGTTTATAGGGTGGCAAAGAGTTGGACATGACTTAGAGACTGAACAACAGCCAGAGTGGCTTAGTTGAAAGACGGGACTTCAAATAAACACTGAAATCAAGGTAGGCCAGTTTTGGCCATAAGGCCAAAGACATCTAAGACATGTTTGTTCTTTTTCCTTCTCCTTGGAGTTACTTCCCTAGATTTGTGAAGAAGAACTAATGTGACATAAAAATGTTGCAAAGTTAGTATAGGTTGCACAGGTTAAGTCTTTTAAAAAGGGAGAAATGAACAGAAAATATAAGTGTTATTTTGTTTTAATATTAGTCTTAGGTATATGTGTGTGCAAATGTGTATGTGTGGGTTTGTGGTCTTTGCAAATGCAACTGCCTTTTAGGAATTGAGTAATGTGGCATTCTTAGCCAAGCCTTTTAAATACTTTATCCATTGATCCTTCACTCAAGCTGTAGAAAAAATTGAAAACACACTAAATAAAATAACTTCCGCAGGGATCCTTCTTCCATAGGTTGCCCGGTTCTCCACTTTCTTCCAGCCAACCAGACCATTTTGTCTTTAACAGCATCTCCCAGTATTCATCCCCAGGTTCCCAGATGCCCCTGATGCAACGTATCTGCTTAGCACCTGCAGACTTGCAACACCCAGTAAGGCTGAACCACAAGGTGGAGTTCTCACCCAGCCTGGAGTCTCTCTCCTCTCTGTTCCTGCTTTTCCTTTACTTGCCATCACCTGCCTCCTTTTCCATTACTCAACCACACCATTTGTGTGGAGTTCACAGTCATTAAAATAATTACATAGACTGTGCAGAGAAAGAAAACTGAGAAGCCTATTTAGTTGTATTCAGGCCACCACCTCACACAAGCATGAGTCAAATTCTTCCAAATTTACAATTTCTTTTCCTCTTGTTCATAAGAAAGCACCAATTAAAACTTTGATTATGAGTTACTATAAGACAGAGGTAAGCGATGGGGGATAGTTCATTATTTAAGTCTCCAAATACCTGATTTTCATCTAAGCAAGAAAACTCTTCCCTTTCTCAGCATTCTCAGAGCACTTTTTATCTTGAGTAAGACACAGTGAAGTTCCCCTCAGCTTGAGTAAATTTTAAACAGTTTTCTTCTGACTTTTAAAGGGCCCCTTGCCTCTCTTTTCTTCAAGAATTTAATTTAGAACACTTGCAATTGTAAGTTACTTTGTTGCTACTTTAAGATGTAGGCCTCCCCCTGGCAACCAGTCTCTCCTAATATCCTGCAGTGCTTACTTTTCCACTAGTTCATTTCAGCTTACAACCATCCTGCTTTTTATTTCAGCAGAGTTGAGTTTTGTCTGACTCCCCCATTGCAGTAGCATTGAATAAAATCTTCCGTAAATTCAGCCAGTGAAATTCTTTTACAAAACAGTCTTAGTGAGGAAGGTAACTATTGGCCTATGGATGTGATGACTAAGAGTGGTCATTGGATGGATCTTCTGAAACTAAGGAGAAGAGTAAAATGCAGTATTTCAGAAAGCTAAAACAATACAAACATGTATGTACTACATTCCAGGCCTGGAGTTTCTCCCATTCTTCTGTGTACTAGTAAACTCAAGACATTATAGTTGTATCTGTTGAAGACAAAGTAGCAGAACCCAAAGTTCTGCAAAGACTGGATTTAAGAAGTGAAATGCTGAAAAAGAGTTTTAAAAAGTCACAAATGGTCTTTTGCTGAATGGTATATTTGGTTCTGAATATGAATGAGTCTTTATTATTTCCCAAATGAGAAAAGGTTACTTGTCTCCCCTGACTAGTTGCATCACACTAATCAGAGGTTACTAGGACTGAAAGCAGCTTGATTATTATTATTTTTGGGGGGGTAGTAAGCCGTGAGGAAGAGGTTATTTTCCACTCCACATAACTATCTAATTGACTCAATGCATCCATACTCACTTGTGTCTCTTTGCGACCCTGTGGACTACAGCCCTCCAGGCTCCTCTGTCCATGGGGTTTCCCAGGCAAGAATACTGGAATGGGTCGCTTTTCCTTCTCCAAGGGATCTGTCTGACCCAGGGATCGAACTGGCATCTCCTGTGTGGCAGAGTCTTTACTGCCTGAGCCATCCAGGAAGCTGGGTTTCCCAGGTGGCACAGATGGTAAAGAACCTGCCTGCCAGTGTAGGAGACACAGGAGATGTGGGTTCCATCCCTGGGTCTGGAAGATCCCCTGGGGAAGGAAATGGCAACCCACTCCAGTATTCTTGCCTGAGAAATCTCATGGACAGAGGAGCCTGGCATATACAGGCCATGAGGTTGCAAAGAGTTGAACACGACTGAAGCCACTTAGCACACAGACACAGAAGACCGAGCGCAGCCTGAAAGGTGTGGATGCAGAGCCCTAGTTCCATAGATTGGAAACTGGAGCCCCGAGGGTCTGTGTCCTCCCTCAAGGTTGCAGACTCAGGCTCCCACCCTTTATTTAGGGCCCTTTCACCAAGCTGTGCTGATTCACACAACAGCTTAGGGAAGAAAATACCGTGGGACTAAATTTAAGTCGTATTAGACCTGACTGGATTGTTGAATGTTAGCAAAGTCATGTTAAGCAATCACTGACCAGTTCAAGTGCATTAAATTTATCCAAGTCTATCCGAATTCAAGATAGCTTTATGAAATACATTTTATTATACTGAAAACTATAAAACTTTCTCCTATGTATAAAGGCATTCTGGTTTTAACTTCGTATTATTTTATATGGGTTTAAATATCAAAATAAATGATAACAAATGGAAAAAACTAGCACCGACACAGTGGACGGAAAGCTCTTTAAGCCTGATGCGAGCCACATGCAACCTGCGCATCTGTCTCACTTCTGCACCGTTTTCCCGAAGTACAGGATGACTTTCCAGAGCCCGCCCAGCGACCCCCACTGCCGCCTGCGCTCTTTCTTAAATGCCGCCATCATCCCTGACGCACAGAGGCCCCAGCACCGTGAAGATGTTTCCACAGCTTTTAATTAGCTCCCAGGATTTTTCTTTTAGAGACTGCATCGTTTTAGGAGTAGCAATTAGCGGCTATTTTGGCTCCTTGATTCGTGGCTGTGTTTCTGACTGCCTCTCGTGGATTTAGGAGAGAGAACAATTACGTTTGGAAAAGGGCAATGATAGGGTTCTCGCTTGACAGTTTTACCCCAGCCCTGGTCTGAGTCATGCTCCTGGAAACAAAGGAAAGGAGTGGGAGCAAGATTTCCACTCTGCTCCTCACATCGCAATTTCAAGGCGTTTCTCTTTGACCCATCTCTACTTCTTTCTTAGCTCACACTAGCATCTTCGAGGCACAGCAATGAAAAGTTTCTCATTTAGAGCTAAAGATTTTTGACGAAAAAAATCTGAAAAGTCTTCAGAAATAGGGAGAGCACAGTGTCCTTTCCCTGTTAAACATTCAGATAAGCCCCTGCATGAGCCTTTCAGCCTGTCCGATATTTTTGCTTGTTTCCACTGGAATTTTCCTTCTTTCTTTCCTTCTCTCTTTTCTTCCTTCTTTCCTCTTTTCCTTCTTTCTTTCTTCCTTTCATTTTATTGAAGCATAGTCGATTTACAATGCTGTGCCAATCTCTGTTATACAGCAAAGCGACTCAGTTATACGCATTCCTTTCTCATATTCTTTTTCAGTAAGGTTTGTCACAGGATATTGAATACAGTTCCCTGAGCTATGCAGTCGAACCTTGCTGTTTATCCATTCTAAACATAATAGTTTGCATCTAATAATCTCAAACTTCCAGTCCATCCCTCTCCTTCTCTGCTTCCTGCTTTACAAATACTATGAGGAACAAGCACAAAACGAAGGGAGAAAGGTTATCTAACTGGTCAAGGACTGTATAATCATCAGAGGCTTAGGTAGGATGTGGGTTCAGCCAACCACCACGATATAGTGTCTCATCTATAGTTCACTGTTTATTCAGGCTTAAAAAGATCACACTGGAAATTAACCAAGAGAGAGGGCCTTTGAATATGACCTCCAAGATGCCGCTCTGCTGTCGCTTCACTTATGAAACCTTCCTTCCCTTTAGTAAGAAGACAGCACTTCCTTCTCTTTGCTTATAAAGTGTTTTGTTTGGTTCTCTTTTATACCACTCTTGACTGTCAGATCATAATGAATGGAACCATATTTACTCAAAGGTGGAAATTGTCTTACTAATGCTATTGTTTAATTTCTGGTGGTCTGCCTTGAACACAGCAGGTTTCCAATATAGGATTTGCCTATTTAAATTAAGAGAGTCCTCTGGGCAGCAAGGAGATAAACAAGTCAATCCTAAAGGAAATCAACCCTGAATATTCATTGGAAAAACCAATGCTAAAGTTGAAGTTCTAGTACTTTGGCCACCTGATGCGAAGAGCTGACTCATTGGAAAAGACCCTGATGTTGGGAAAGTCCATGGGGTCACAAAGAGATGGACACAACTGAGCAACTGAACAACAACAACCAAGCTAAACTGCAGACATGCAAGTATTTGTTCATTAAATGAGGATCCTTTGTCAAGAACTACAAGTTTTGGTATACTGTAGTTGGAGAAACATTACAATGCAACCATCCTAAGAACTATTGCTGTATTTCAACAGCTCTTATTTATCCTGGTTCTTATTTATAATAATGTTCTTATTTATGCTGGTTCTCTTTATTCTGATGTGAAAAGTATACACATGTGCCTAAAAGCATGGATCCATTCAGTTCCTTTCCAACTGAATTCAAATCCAAACCTTGATGCTAGATAACTGAGACTCTGGGCACGTTTTGATCTCCTTAAATCTCATCTCTCAAACTGGAGTTATCTCAGAGTGTTGAAGAATCTGAGAATGGTTGAATATTATATTAATATATATATTATTATATTATATTAAAAAAGTCACAACTTTGCTATCAGTTTCAGAAACTGAGCAGATACTATGATTGCTTTCATTATTTCTCTGTTTTATAAGATAAGTAAGAGAAAAAGCTTTAAACTATTTTATATTATTCATACATAAATAGGAGAGTTTCTAGGCTCTGTAGCTCTCCATTTCCAACTGTCATAACTCCAAAAGGAAGAAAACTACTCTAAAATCATTACTCATCATCTTCTCTAACTGAAAGGAGCAGCTCTTAATTCTGAACATAATAATTGTGCTTTGAAATTCTTAGAATCTAAGGGCTATGTAGAATGACCCCACCTCTCCAGGGATGCAGAGATAAGATTGGGAAAGACCAAGTATAATTTAATGTTACAACCAGAAGAAAGTGGGAATAGATGGGGTTGCACATGTCACCACGGTAAAATGCAGTAAAAAATTATAGAATCCAGCCAAATGCCAGGAAACACATAAATTATATGCTGAAGATTACTAATAACCTCACTCAAATTAACTTTTTTCCCTTGCAACTGATGATATTTCAGGTTTGGTAGCATGTTTTGATATAAAACTTTGTATAGAGTTTAATATTTCTTTTGTGTTTTCCTTTAATTCACACCTAAAATGAAAGTCAATTAATATGCAAATATCTGGAGATGTGTCTGTTTCTCCACCACTTATGCAAAGAGGCATGTTTAAGTCCATGAAGGGGAAATACAAGTTGAAAAAAATTGACCATATGCTAATAATCACTGGCCACTTCCACTAACTTCAGCCTGTTTACAAGGCATTTTAAGTAATCTGAAACTTTCAACTCTGTGTGGATGTGCTTAGTCATTCAGTCATGTCTGACCCGTTGCGACACCGTGGGCTGTAGCCCACCAGGCTCCTCTGTCCATGGGATTCTCTGGGCAAGAATACTGGAGTGGGTTGCCATGTCCTCCTCCAGGGGATATTCCCAACCCAGGGATCAACCCCAGTCTCTCACACTGCAGGCAGATTCGTTGCCATCTGAGCCACCAGGGAAGCCCACTTGAACTATATAGGTGTGTGTATGTGTGTATATACACATATACACATACTGCTTTCTTCTCTCAAGGAAGAGGAAAATATAATGATGCATTTGGTAAAATCTAGAGGCTGTGAGATAAACATCTTTGTTTTTTCCTCTTAAATTAAAAAGTAGTTTGAGTAGTATCAGTACGGCAAAGGACGTAGGGGATTATCAAGCTCTAACACTTTCCTTTTCGGATGAGTAAACAATAGTCTATAAAAGCCAGGTCACAGCACACACTATCACAAGGCTATGGCAGAACCAGGAGTGGAGGTGTCTTCTTAGCTCTGGTCCAGGCTCTCCTCCCACTTGTCCTGGTTTTGCACAATTTTGGGTGAGTGGGCATCACACTTGTACACAGCATTCCTGGGAGTTCCTGTAAAGGGCCCACTGGAACAAGTTAGTTTTAATGTGAAGAGTGAACCTCCTTTGTGGGTGCATTCCAAATGTGAAGCAATAGTCTATTCTTTTTAGTACACACACATGCACAGACAAACAAAAACACACATACTCACATTATGTTTGCAGCCACTTCTACATTTGCCAGAAAAACTAAAGAGCCTCCTGATGAAAGTGAAAGAGGAGAGTGAAAAAATTGGCTTAAAGCTTAACATTCAGAAAACAAAGATCATGGCATCTGGTCCCATCACTTCACGGGAAATAGATGGGGAAACAGTGGAAACAGTGGATGACTTTATTTTTTTTTGAAAGGAGCAGCTCTTAATTCTGAACATAATAATTGTGCTTTGAAATTCTTAGAATCTAAGGGCTATGTAGAATGACCCCACCTCTCCAGGGATGCAGAGATAAGATTGGGAAAGACCAAGTATAATTTAATGTTACAACCAGAAGAAAGTGGGAATAGATGGGGTTGCACATGTCACCACGGTAAAATGCAGTAAAAAATTATAGAATCCAGCCAAATGCCAGGAAACACATAAATTATATGCTGAAGATTACTAATAACCTCACTCAAATTAACTTTTTTCCCTTGCAACTGATGATATTTCAGGTTTGGTAGCATGTTTTGATATAAAACTTTGTATAGAGTTTAATATTTCTTTTGTGTTTTCCTTTAATTCACACCTAAAATGAAAGTCAATTAATATGCAAATATCTGGAGATGTGTCTGTTTCTCCACCACTTATGCAAAGAGGCATGTTTAAGTCCATGAAGGGGAAATACAAGTTGAAAAAAATTGACCATATGCTAATAATCACTGGCCACTTCCACTAACTTCAGCCTGTTTACAAGGCATTTTAAGTAATCTGAAACTTTCAACTCTGTGTGGATGTGCTTAGTCATTCAGTCATGTCTGACCCGTTGCGACACCGTGGGCTGTAGCCCACCAGGCTCCTCTGTCCATGGGATTCTCTGGGCAAGAATACTGGAGTGGGTTGCCATGTCCTCCTCCAGGGGATATTCCCAACCCAGGGATCAACCCCAGTCTCTCACACTGCAGGCAGATTCGTTGCCATCTGAGCCACCAGGGAAGCCCACTTGAACTATATAGGTGTGTGTATGTGTGTATATACACATATACACATACTGCTTTCTTCTCTCAAGGAAGAGGAAAATATAATGATGCATTTGGTAAAATCTAGAGGCTGTGAGATAAACATCTTTGTTTTTTCCTCTTAAATTAAAAAGTAGTTTGAGTAGTATCAGTACGGCAAAGGACGTAGGGGATTATCAAGCTCTAACACTTTCCTTTTCGGATGAGTAAACAATAGTCTATAAAAGCCAGGTCACAGCACACACTATCACAAGGCTATGGCAGAACCAGGAGTGGAGGTGTCTTCTTAGCTCTGGTCCAGGCTCTCCTCCCACTTGTCCTGGTTTTGCACAATTTTGGGTGAGTGGGCATCACACTTGTACACAGCATTCCTGGGAGTTCCTGTAAAGGGCCCACTGGAACAAGTTAGTTTTAATGTGAAGAGTGAACCTCCTTTGTGGGTGCATTCCAAATGTGAAGCAATAGTCTATTCTTTTTAGTACACACACATGCACAGACAAACAAAAACACACATACTCACATTATGTTTGCAGCCACTTCTACATTTGCCAGAAAAACTAAAGAGCCTCCTGATGAAAGTGAAAGAGGAGAGTGAAAAAATTGGCTTAAAGCTTAACATTCAGAAAACAAAGATCATGGCATCTGGTCCCATCACTTCACGGGAAATAGATGGGGAAACAGTGGAAACAGTGGATGACTTTATTTTTTTGGGCTCCAAAATCACTGCAGATAGTGATTGCAGCCATGAAATTAAAAAATGCTTACTCCTTGGAAGGAAAGTTATGACCAACCTAGACAGCGTATTAAAAAAGCAGAGACATTACTTTGCCAACAAAGGTCCATCTAGTCAAGGCTATGGTTTTTCCAGTGGTCATGTATGGATGTGAGAGTTGGACTATAAAGAAAGCTGAGCACCAAAGAACTGATGCTTTTGAACTGTGGTGTTGGAGAAGACTCTCAAGAGTCCCTTGGACTGCAAGGAGATCCAACCAGTCCATCCTAAAGGAGCTCAGTCCTGGGTGTTCACTGGAAGGACTGATGTTGAAGCTGAAACTCCAATACTTTGGCCACCTGATGCGAAGGGCTGACTCATTTGAAAAGACCCTGATGCTGGGAAAGACTGAGGCATCACCGACTCAATGGAGATGGGTTTAGATGGACTCCAGGAGTTGGTGATGGACAGGGAGTCCTGGCACGCTGCGGTTCATGGGGTCGCAAAGAGTCGGACATGACTGAGGACTGAACTGAACTGAACTACATTTGCGTTCATATTTATGATTTTTCTGTGACTTCCTTATTGATATTTGAGATTCCAACAATTAAAAAAGAATATTTCATACCATAAAAAAAGAAAGCTTACTTTTTTTTTAACAATATGGCACAATTACAGTGTAATCAATGCAATCAAAACTGCAAGAGGACAGTTCAGCAGATTTCATATGAACAGTTCTACTGAAGTTTCACTAATAGAACCTTTGCACAATTTATCAAGTGCTAATATCTACCCAGGGTACCCCTCATCCTGCCTGTAAGTTGGGGTACCTGAGTGATAGCTTTACAAGACCTTATTTGAAATATATAAGGAGTAGCAAGCTCTCCCCTGGTGGCTCAGTGGTAAAGAACTTGCCTGCCAGTGCAGAAGACATGCTCAGTCCCTGATCTGGGAAGATCCCCTGAGAAGGAAATGGCAACCAACCCTAATATTCTTGCCTGGAAACCACCTTGGACAGAGGAGGCTGGCAGGCTACAGTCTGTGGGTCACAAAGAATAGACTATTATTACATATGTAGCTACACTCTGTCCTTAAAAATTGTGAACAGTATCAAGGGTATTCTTTAAGTTTCATAGGGAATTATCAGATTATAAATAACAATTCCTAGGGAAAGTAGGGCTTGGCTATACTAGTAATATTTCTGACTTTATACAAATCTATTTTGACATAAAACCTTTAATATTAGGTGAATAAGTAGTAAAATGTAAATATCAATCTTTATTATGATAAGACATTTTTTAAAATTTAGAACTTTTATTTCAAAATCAAAGTCATCTGATCTTAATTGGTTACTGATGTGCAAAATCTGTCAAGTTCTCTGGTAGTGATGGCAACCAAGGTATATACAATGATGCTCAATTAGGCAGTCTCAAATCCAGTGCTTAACTTGGTGGGATGCTGGGATCCACAAAAGAGAGGAAAAACAGCCCATCTTGCATGCACACCCATCTCTCACAATAAAAACCCCCAGAAGCTGCTGTGTTTCTCAGGGCAAAGCTGACATGGCCAGTTCACATCTTGGCCACTTCCTTGGGAAATGGTCTCATCCACTAACGTAGACTGTTTCTAAGACAATGTAATATGTCTTGCAAAACCCCTATTTTATTGCCTCTGAATCTATTGAAAGTTCCTCTGATGCCCATCCACATTTTTTTTTTCTGGAAAATAAGAGATACCTTCAAGTTCCAAAGACTACAGGAGACAGTTCATACTAAGCTTAAAGTTGTTTCCACCGAATCTCCACTTGGCAGCTAGAAGTTAGCGAATCTTACTCTTTTTCCTCCTCTGTCATCTTGGGGTTCAGTTCAATACAATGCCTTGTCAATGCTCATCTTTCCAGTTCCACTTTTCCCATTTCATATTTCTCTGGAATTTTCCTCCATGTTTCAGCTTCTGACCTCTTACTTCCTCCAGCCATTTGAACTCTGTTGGACACCATTCCATACTCAAAGAACAACAACAACAACAACAAAAACACCCAACCTTAGAAACTGCCAAACATCATTTGACTTCAGTCACCTGATTATGTGACCATATTCTTGATCATCTCTTAACCCAGAATCACCACTTCTCTGACATCCTAAACTCCAGAAGTTCAGTGTCTCGAGTCAGGTCTGTGCTGCCCTCCGCTCACCGCATCCCAGTCCACTTCCACTGGGATCGCTATTCTTCCATGTGGAGAGCCGTCTCTTTCTCCATGTCAACTCAATAGTTTAGTGCTTTTCTGGCTTCACCACCCTCCCTGATCAATTCAGTCACAAAGGCTCAGCACTTCAACCGCATTATCAATGTTTTTGTTTCTGATAACCTCTCATCATGTGGTTACCATGTCTATCAACAAGCTATGAATCTATTAATTAAAGAATCCATCCTTCCCTTCCTACGACAAGGCTGCTTAGTGATGAAACACCACCGAACAGAGCCACTATGAACTCATAGTCTTCAGTCTCCTAAAACTGAACTGCGCCTCTTTTATGTCTTCCTAGTCGCTTATTTCTGTCTCTCCTTAAACTCTCAGGAGGGAACGTCTACTGCAAACGAAATAGAGGCCGGAAGTGGAGGGCGGGAAGAAGCTGCACTCCCTGCCGCTTCGAACCTGTGTCTATCCAGACCCCGTAGAGAGCTGTCTTTGTTCTCCTTCTAGTTTCAGTGGAAGATTCCATTTTCCCTCTTCATGTGCTAATATGTTTAAAATAAGCCCCCCGTAACCCCTCTGGGGGCCTATTAAATATTAGCTACTGGAATGGCTCCTCCCAAGACCTAAGATTCATCTCCATCAGTTCTTACCCCATTCCCCACGGTAAGTAGACAGTCATTTCTCTCCTGTCGTGAAACAAAGGCTTTCTGTTGACTCTCCTCCTCCTCTCCTCAGTCTCCTTTCTTTCTCCTCAGTGAAGCTTTATAAATAAAAGTCAATACTTATTTATTGCATTTCCCCTTCACCATATTGAAATCTGCTGTCTGATTTTCCCACTCTATGACAATTGTTATCATCCAGATTGTAAGTGGTCAGATGACTTAATTCAGTGAATTTTTTTTGGTTCTTATATTACTCATTATGTTTATATGTGTAAAATTAATTGCTTCTTATAGTTTTTAAGACTCTCTCTGTCATCATTGTTAGGATTCTCTCTGACCTCAATTTATCTTCTTCCATCTCTAAGCTAATTGTGAAACAGAGCAAAGCCAGTGACTGAAGGAAGCAGGAGTGGTGAAGACCATTCTGGCGATGCTGGTGGGGCCACACAAACTTCTGCAAAAGGCAGCGTGGGCAGCACTAAAAGTAGCATTTCCAGGGCTAAGAGGATTTTCAGGATAAGCTGTGGAGTCCTGTCCTCAAGGCTAGGGGCAGCAAATCCTAAATAGCAGTTGAGAAAATTGTGTTTTTTCCTCATGGGATTGAAACAGTGGGAAAAAAAAAAGAAAAAAAAACTAGACAAATATATAATGAAACCTCGAGTAGTGATAAATGCTAAGAAAAAAAAAAAAGAAACACGACACTGTGATAGGAAGTGGCAAGTGTGGACAAGTAATACTTTAACTACAGGATCAGAAATCAAGCTGAAGAATCACACTGGGCCAGGTGCTAACGGAGTGAGGCACAAACCATGAACATACCTCTGACAGTCCTTTCCAGTCATGGGATGGGCTGATGCCAAGGCCCCAGAGCAGAGACAGGCCTGGCAATTTCCAAACATGATCAACACAGCAGGTTGGAGACACTCACCTGGACAAACGTGATGAGAGATGAAATCAGAGCTTAGACAAGGGCCAGGACTCGGAAGAGCTTGGATTTAGTTCTGTGTGTGATAGATGTAGTTAGAGCATTTTCAGCAGTGATGAAACATGCCTGGTTTAATTTTGGGAAATGCTGTTTTGTGTCCTGCATGGAGAAGAGAGTTTCAGAAAATCAGAACAGGAAGCAGAGAGAAATAACTGAGTTGAAGTAACTGAGGTGAAGGTCTTGGTGACTTGCAGTTAAGTTACAGGAAAGAGGATGACAGGATATAAGTCGATCCAGGAAATATTTTGAAGGAAGAGCTGATAACACTGGATGATTGACAGCAAATGAAGTATGACTTCTAGGTCTTGAACCTTAGCTCTGAGATAGATATTAGTGACATTTATGATATTTGGGGAGTGATAGTGCCATGAAGAATTCCTGTGGGGACAGTTAACATGAATAGGCCTACAAGACATCAGAGAAAGTGAAAGTGAAGTCGCTTAGTCGTGCCCAACTCTTTGTGACCCCGTGGACTGTAGCCTACCAGGCTCCTCTGTCCATGGGATTCTCCAGGCAAGAGTACTGGAGTGGGGTGCCATTTCCTTCTCCAGAGGATCTTCCCAACCCAGGGATCGAACTCAGATCTCCAGACATCAGAGAAGAGAGCCTTAAGTTGAAGAACTTGACACAGTAGAGACTGAGCTGGAAATGTAAACTTGGCAGCTATTCCAGGTAGTAAATGTGTTCAGATGAAAGAGAAATGCCAAGCAGCTTAAGTCCTAGAGGCCAGGGAATGATGATGCAGCAAATGAAACTGACAATAGAGGAAAGGAAACTGCAGTCGTGGTGCTCTGGAGGGCGCCTGTGGATGACGAAGGAATGGTGCAGACTGCTGACTATGCGTGGAAAGATGCAGGGTATTGGTGCCTTCGACATGAACAGATTTATGAAATAGGAGAGCTAGAGATGTGGGGTGTAAAGAAGGCTGATAAAGTGGGGGCAGGGGTTGGAAGGAACCCTACAAATGAGCTGTGCTATGAAGAGGAACAGGTGTAGAAGTTAAGACATATTCTGAGAACAGAAACTGTCTCTATGTTTATATCTTTGTTTCTTTAAGGATATGTTTGTTTGGTGTGATAAATGAGATCCAGTAGAGAGGAACCAAAGATCAAATTGCCAACATCTGCTGGATCATGGAAAAAGCAAGAGAATTCCAGAAAAACATCTATTTCTGCTTTCTTGACTATGCCAAAGCCTTTGATTGTATGGATCACAATAAACTGTGGAAAATTCTGAAAGAGATGGGAATACCAGACCACCTAACCTGCCTCTTGAGAAATCTGTGTGCAGGTCAGGAAGCAACAGTTAGAACTGGACATGGAACAATAGACTGGTTCCAAATAGGAAAAGGAGTACGTCAACACTGTGTACTGTCACCCTGCATATTTAACTTCTGTGCAGAGTACATCATGAGAAACGCTGGACTGGAAGAAGCACAAGCTGGAATCAAGATTGCCAGGAGAAATATCAGTAACCTCAGATGTGCAGATGACACCACCCTTATGGCAGAAAGTGAAGAGGAGCTAAAAAGCCTCTTGATGAAAGTGAAAGAGAAGAGTGAAAAAGTTGGCTTAAAGCTCAACATTCAGAAAATGAAGATCATGGCATCCAGTCCCATCATTTCATGGGAAATAGATGGGGAAACAGTGGAAACAGTGTCAGACTTCATTTTGGGGGGCTCCAAAATGACTGCAGATGGTGACTCCAGCCATGAAATTAGAAGATGCTTACTCCTTGGAAAAAAAGTTATGACCAACCTAGATAGCATATTCAAAAGCAGAGATATTACTTTGCCGACTAAGGTCCGTCTAGTCAAGGCTATGGTTTTTCCTGTGGTCGTGTATGGATGTTTGAGCTGGACTGTGAAGAAGGCTGAGCACCGAAGAATTGATGCTTTTGAACTGTGGTGTTGGAGAAGACTCTTGAGAGTCCCTTGGACTGCAAGGAGATCCAACCAGTCCATTCTGAAGGAGATCAGCCCTGGGATTTCCTTGGAAGGAATGATGCTAAAGCTGAAACTCCAGTATTTTGGCCTCCTCATGAGAAGAGTTGACTCACTGGAAAAGACTCTGGTGCTGGGAGGGATTGGAGGCAGGAGGAGAAGGGGATGACAGAGGATGAGATGGCTGGATGGCATCACTGACTCAATGGACGTGAATCTGAGTGATCTCCAGGAGTTGGTGATGGACAGGGAGGCCTGGCGTGCTGTGATTCATGGGGTCACAGAGTTGGACATGAGTGAGCAACTGAACTGACTGACTGAGAGAGGAACAAAGCAAGGATGCTACAGAGAGGAGGGAGAAGTAAAGGACTAAAGGGTTAGGGAGAGCAAGAATGCATGGAATCCAGAGCAGAAATAGGGTAGCGGTGAATGCACCTGAGCAGCTGTCCACTTTAAGAAGAAAGAAAGCGGAGCACCTTGGTGCCCAGGGAGATAGGCTTTTTATTTTCCTGCAGCTCCTGTTTTCTAAGCAAAAGCAGATGAAATGTCATGAACTAATGGTGAAGTGGAAGCAGGAATGCTGGGCATTTGAGAGGAAGGAGAAGATATAAAATAGCTATATCAGAGAGGAGCAGTGTGCTTTATACAAATGAATAGAACTGCCGGGAAATAGGAAGGACCCAGCTGCAAATCACAGGGAAAGTCTAAGAAGGGGCTGGGTAACTCTGCCCTAAGTTTTCACCTCTTGTAGGGTAGGGCCTGTGTTTTATTTTCTCAGTCTCTCCTGAGCTCTGTGTGTGTGTATGTTAGTCACTTAGTCATGTCCAACCTTTGCGACTCCGTAGACTATAGCCCACCAGGCTCCTCTGTCCATGGAGTTCTCCAGGCAAGAATACTGGAGTGGGTAACCATTCACTTCTCTAGGGGATCTTCCCAACCCAGGGATCGAACCCTAGTATCCACACTGCAGGCAGATTCTTTATCCTCTGAGCCTATCATCAGTTCAGTTCAGTTCAGTTCAGTCACTCAGTCGTGTCCGACTCTTTGCGACCCCATGAGTCGCAGCACGCCAGGCATCCTTGTCCATCACCAACTCCTGGAGTTCACTCAAACTCATGTCCATTGAGTCAGTGATGCTATCCAGCCATCTCATCTTCTGTCATCCCCTTCTCGTCCTGCCCCCAATCCTTCCCAGCATGAGTCTTTTCCAATGAGTCAATTCTTCACATCAGGTGGCCAAAGTACTGGAGTTTCAGCTTTAGCATCATTCCTTACAGTAGATACTAAATATAGAGAAACAGAGATAGAGAATAGACTTATGGACATGGGGAGAGGGGAGAAGAGGATGAGATGCATGGAAAGAGTAACCTGGAAACTTACATTATCATATATAAAATCGATAGCCAATCGAAATTTGCTGTATGGCTCAGGAAACTCAAACAAGGGCTCTGTATGAATCTACAGGGGTGGGATGGGGCAGGAGATGGGAGAGGGGTTCAAAAGGGAGGGGAATATATGTATACTTATGGCTGATTCATGTTGAGGTTTGACAGAAAACAGCAATATTCTGTAAAGCAATTATCCTTCAATAAAAAATATAAATTAAAAAATAATGGAAATAAGTGAGTTCATTGAACAGCACTCTAAATGAGAAAATGTTTCTTTATACTTAAATATATCTCAGACTGTAAAAAATACAAGTGCATAACTCATCTAAAAGCTTCTTTCACAAGCCATGATTATCCTCAAGATTATTACCATTCTTATATTCCATAATACTTTTCAGTTTGTAAAGTTTTCCTTGAAAAACTATGTGTTTTTAAAACTTTGCTTTTTAAGCTATTTGCATAAGTTATGACTATATTTATGTTATTATATTACATATGTCAAAAGCAAGCTTATTTTTGAATTAGACCATCATCCATTTAAATTATGGCTCTAAACCCTGTTAGCTGTATTACCTGAGACATATTATTTAAACTATTTTTTGCATCAATTATTTAAAAATAAAATGAAAATACAAACACCTATTTTCTATGCAAACTGCATAAGGAGAAAAAATCATTATAACTGCAAAGGTCACAGGAGAGAAAAGAATCAATATAAGTATCTCAATGCATCAATGTAGCAGGAGAGAAAAGAATCAATGTAGGTATCATGTAGATAACCATGATGATGTGATCACTCACCTAGAGCCAGACATCCTGGAATGCGAAGTCAAGTGGACCTTAGGAAGCATCATTACAAACAAAGCTAGCGAAGGTGATGGAACTCCAGCTGAGCTATTTCAAATCGGAAAATGTGATGCTGTGAAAGTTTTGCACTCAATATGACAGCAAATTTGGAACACTCAGCAGTGGCTACAGACTAGAAAAGGTTAGTTTTTATTCCATTCCCCAAGAAAGGCAAGGCTAAAGAGTGTTCAAACTACTGCACAGTTGCACAAATCTCACATGATAACAAAGGAATGCTCAAAATTCTCCAAGCTAAGCTTTAACCGTATGTGAAGCAAAGACTTTCAGATGTTCAAGCTGGTTTTAGAAAAGGCAGAGGAACCAGAGATCAAATTGCCAACATCTGCTGGATCATGGAAAAAGCAAGAGAGTTCCAGAAAATCATCTACTTTTGCGTCATTGACTACACTAAAGCCTTTGACTCTGTGGATCACAATAAACTGGAAAATTCTTAAAGATGGGAATGCCAGACCACCTTATCTGCCTCCTGAAAAATCTTTATGGAGGTCAAGAAGCCACAAGTAGAACTGGACATGGAACAGTGAACTGGTTCCAAATTGAGAAAGTGAAGTGAAGTGAAGTGAAGTGAAGTGAAATGAGGTCGCTCAGTCGTGTCCGACTCTTTGCGACCCCGTGGACTGTAGCCTACTAGGCTTCTCTGTCCATGGTATTCTCCAGACAAGAATACTGGAGTGGGTTACCATTTCCTTCTCCAGGGGATCTTCCTTACCCAGGGATCGAACCCAGGTCTCTCGTATCAGAGGCAGACACTTTAACCTCTGAGCCACCAGGGAAGGCCAGGAGTACATCAAAGCAGTATATTGTCACCCTGCTTCTTTAACTTATATGCAGAGTACATCATGTGAAATGCTGGGCCGGATGAAGCACAAGCTGGAATCCAAATTGCTGGGAGAAATATCAATAACCTTAGATATGCAGATGATACCACCGTTATAGCAGAAAGCAAAGAGATGAAAGTGATGAAAGATGAAAGCCTCTTGATGAAAGTGAAAGTGGAGAGTGAAAAAGTTGGCTTAAAACTCAACATTTGGAAAACAAAGGTCATGGCATCCAGTCCCACTGCTTCATGGCAAATAGATGGGGAAGCAATGGAAACTGACAGACTTTATTTTCTTGGGCTCCAAAATCACTGCAGACGGTGACTGCAGCCATGAAATTAAAAGACGCTTGCTCCTTGGAAGAAAAGCTGTGACCAACCTAGACAGCATATTAAAAAGCAGAGACATTATTTTACTGACAAACATCCATATGGTCAAAGCTATATTTTTTCCAGTAGTCATGTATGGATGTGAGAGTTGGACCATAAAAAAGCTACAGAGGAAAACTGATTCTTTGAACTGTGGTGTTGGAGAAGACTCTTGAGAGTCCCTTGTACTGCAAGGAGATCCAGCCAGTCAATCCTAAAGGAAATCGGTCCTGAATATTCATTGGAAGGACTGATGCTGAAGCTGAAACTCCAATACTTTGGCTACCTGATGTGAAGAACTGAGTCATTTGAAAAGACCCTGAATCTGGGAATTATTTAAGGCAGGAAGAGGAGGAAACAATAGAAAATGAGATGGTTGGATGGCATCACAAACTTGATGGACATGAGTTTGAGCAAGCGCCAGGAGTTGGTGATGGACAGAGAATCCCATCTTGCTGCAATCTATGGGGTCACAAAGAGTTGGACGTGACAAAGTGACTGAACTGAACTGATCTCAAATTTGG
The DNA here is from genome assembly GCA_006410535.1 of Litocranius walleri. Classification (NCBI taxonomy): domain Eukaryota; kingdom Metazoa; phylum Chordata; class Mammalia; order Artiodactyla; family Bovidae; genus Litocranius; species Litocranius walleri. The sequence goes on along the minus strand of SJYG01000118.1, from coordinate 3,324,298 downwards.
ACATGTTATTATAGACACAGTGGTGTCTGAACTGTCGTAAACAATTAGAAAACTCAACAAAATATATGAAATAACTTTTTCACATATTGCATGGCAGAGGGGAAAGAATTCAACCCTGGGAAAAGGGAGACCAATGAGGTGTGTCCTACCACCGCTCCAAGTTTCTGCTAGATGTCCTTTATTACACCATTTCTGGGAGCCGTTCTTAGAATCTGGAGTTTCACTGACTTAGCAGAAAGTGGTGTCTGGGGGAGTGTTGACGGCTGGAATTTGAGTTGCAGAGTTCCAGAGAGGAGAGCGCAGTGCAGAGGAAGAGCTTCAGGGACCTACACCGTGGCCCTGTGAGTTCTCGCCTGGATATGGAGACGTGCACTTGTAGAACGGAACGCATGAGACCAGCAAGGAGAAACTACCCTGAAGCCATGAGCGGCCAGAATAGGCGAACACGTGGGGGTCTGACATGTCTGAGTTCCCTTCAGCCAGCGTGGGTGATAAACACCACTCAACTCTCTGTTGAGATCCAGGAGGGTCACACTTCAGTGTCAGATTCAAGCAGAGGTGACATACGGCCAATCCAGAGTTGCCTTATCAAAGCATGAAAAGAAGCTGCAAAAGTTTTAAGTTTCTAAGTTGCCTCCTGGGATAAAGAGCATCTGCGCCTGGACGTGTCCCTCCCATAACTATAGCCTTACATGGGCGAAAACCAAAACAGGCAGATCCTCTGGATGAGCTCATCGGGAAAGCACCTGGGCTGGGAAAGAAGACTGGGGCGACAGAGGATGAGATGGAGAGACAGCATCATCAAGTCAACGGACATGAATTTGAGCAAACTCTGGAAGATAGATCTCTAGTCTTTCCCATTCTGTTCTTTTCCTCTATTTCTTTGCATTGATCACTGAAGAAGGCTTTCTTATCTCTTCTTGCTATTTTTTAGAACTCTGCATTCAGATGCTTATATCTTTCCTTTTCTCCTTTGCTTTTCACCTCTCTTCTTTTCAGAGCTATTTGTAAGGCCTCCCCAGACAGCCATTTTGCTTTTTTGCATTTCTTTTCCATGGGGATGGTCTTGATCCCTGTCTCCTGTACAATGTCACAAACCTCATTCCATAGTTCATCAGGCACTGTATCTATCAGATCTAGGCCCTTAAAACTATTTCTCACTTCCACTGTATAATCATAAGGGGTTTGATTTAGGTCATACCTGAATGGTCTAGCGGTTTTCCCTACTTTCTTCAATTTGAGTCTGAATTTGGTAATAAGGAGTTCATGATCTGAGCCACAGTCAGCTCCTGGTCTTGTTTTTGTTGACTGTATAGAGCTTCTCCATCTTTGGCTGCAGAGAATATAATCAATCTGATTTCAGTGTTGACCATCTGGTGATGTCCATGTGTAGAGTCTTCTCTTGTGTTGTTGGAAGTGGGTGTTTGCTATGACCAGTGCATTTTCTTGGCAAAACTCTATTAGTCTTTGCCCTGCTTCATTCCGCATTCCAAGGCCAAATTTGCCTGTTACTCCAGGTGTTTCTTGACTTCCTACTTTAGCATTTCAGTCCCCCATAATGAAAAGGACATCTTTTTTGGGTGTTAGTTCTAAAAGGTCTTGTAGGTCTTCATAAAACCGTTCAACTTCAGCTCCTTCAGCGTTACTGGTTGGGGCATAGACTTGGATAACTATGATACTGAATGGTTTGCTTTGGAGACAAACAGAGATCATTCTGTCATTTTCGAGATTGCATCCAAGTACTGCATTTCGGACTCTTTTGTTGCCCATGATGGCTACTCCATTTCTTCTGAGGGATTC
>SJYG01000118.1:3268981-3308261 GCA_006410535.1 Litocranius walleri | reverse complement strand
CCCTGCTTATTTAACTTATATGCAAAGTACATCATGAGAAACGCTGGACTGGAAGAAACACAAGCTGGAATCAAGATTGCCGGGAGAAATATCAATAATCTCAGATATGCAGATGACACCACCCTTATGGCAGAAAGTGATGAGGAACTAAAACACCTCTTGATGAAAGTGATAGAGGAGAGTGAAAAAGTTGGCTTAAAGCTCAACATTCAGGAAACGAAGATGATGGCATCTGGTCCCATCACTTCATGGGAAATAGATGGGGAAACAGTGGAAACAGTGTCAGACTTCATTTTTTTGGGCTCCAAAATCACTGCAGATGGTGACTGCAGCCATGAAATTAAAAGACGCTTGCTACTGCTAAGTCACTTCAGTAGTGTCCGACTCTGTGCGACCCCATAGACAGCAGCCCACCAGTCTCCTTCATGGGCTGTGATTCTCCAGACAAGAACATTGGAGTGGGTTGCCATTTCCTTCTCCAACACATGAAAGTGAAAATAAAGTCGATAATTCATGTCCAACCCTCAGTGACCCCATGGACTGCAGTCTTCCAGGCTCCTCCATCCATGGTATTTTTCTTGGCAAAAAAGTTATGACCAACCTAGATAGTATATTCAAAAACAGAGACATTGCTTTGCCAACTAAGGTCCATCTAGTCAAGGCTATGGTTTTTCCTGTGGTCATGTATGGATGTGAGAGTTGGACTGTGAAGAAGGCTGAGCACCGAAGAATTGATGCTTTTGAACTGTGGTGTTGGAGAAGACTCTTGAGAGTCCCTTGGACTGCAAGGAGATCCAACCAGTTCATTGTGAAGGAGATCAACCCTGGGATTTCTTTGGAAGGAATGATGTGAAAGCTGAAACTCCAGTCCTTTGGCCACCTCACGCGAAGAGTTGACTCATTGGAAAAGACTTTGATGCTGAGAAGGATTGGCGGCAGGAGGAGAAGGGGACAACCAAGGATGAGATGGCTGGATGGCATCATTGACTCGATGGACATGAGTCTGAGTGAACTCCGGAAGATGGTGATGAACAGGGAGGCCTGGCGTGCTGCGATTCATGGAGTCACAGAGTTGGACACGACTGAGCAACTGAACTGAACTGAGCTGAACTGAACCTGTAAAATGACATAATCTCAAACATGAAATTCTAAGTGAAAAGGCAAAAATCCATGAGTGCAGTTGCATTCCTATGTAGCTCAAAATCAGAACTAAACAACACATCTTTTAATCTCTCTCACACACTCACACATACACACACACTTAGCTATTAGAACTGTAGAGAACAGTAAGGGGATTACTAACACAAGAGTCAGAATTGCAGTTACTTCTGGGGAGAAGTATCAGTTGGCATTTTCAAGTGGCAAATAGGCGTAAGTTACTAACAATATTCCAATTTTATTATTTCATTACTCTTTAATCTCTTCAATCATTCTAACCTTTCCTCAGCATTTTGAAATCTGTTTTGTTTCTATCAAAGATTTTGTAAAAAAAAAGAAAGAATATTTAGGAAGAATGAAGTTTATTATAAAATAATTTATATAAAAATAAAATAACTCTGATAATTTAAGTGAGTAAATATGCTATTTTGTGAACCCTATTTGAATGGCAAAAGAAATCTAGTTTTGAGTTGAGAGAAATAATTCAAATGGAAAATATTAATATTTAAATACATGAATTGATATTAACATGTTTGTACGTATATGTATATAAATGATTATTGAAGAGTTTAAAAGTAATAACTACTCACAATAAAATATTTATCAAATGCTCTCCCTATAAAGTGCAATGGAGCTTCATTTACATGCAGCCTCTTAGTTAATGTAAAATCTCCATAAAGTCAGTAACATTTTGTTGTTACTGTTATAGGTTATACTATGCATATATTCCTATTTTTAGGAGCTTTAATAAGCCTTTAAGTATAAGTAGCACTTTTTTAGTATTGCTTACTCTTTTTTAATTAATGTATGTTTTAGAGCTTCATTGAGAGAAAAATTACATAGCATATAATTCACCCATTTTCTATGTAGAATTCAATGATTTTAGTAAAGTTATAAAGTGTGCAAACATTACCACAATAGTTTTAGAATATTTCAAAACGCCCTTGAATCTATTTTCAATTACCCGCTATCAGTCTAAGCCCAAGGCAACCATTGATTAGTTGTCTGTCTCTAGAAATTTGCATTTTCTGTATACTTCATATAAAGTGATTCATATAATCCATTCCCATATATTTATTTTATTTTTGGTTTATATCACTTTCATTTATAATAGTAGTGAGGTTAATCCACATTGTAGCATTTATCAATAGTTCTAATTTGTGTGTGTGTGTGGCTGAATAGCATGCCATTTTATGAACACACCATACACTGATTTGTGTTTAACTTTTTAAAAACCTGCCACACTGCTTCCAAAGCAGCTGTAACGTTCTTTATTTCTGCCTGGAATATGTTGAAGTTTTCATTTTTCCTCCTCCTCAGGAGCAGGAAGCTTTTTTTTTTTTTGGTCTTTAAATTACGGTCCTTTTCATGGATAGACATGAAGTGGTATCTCATTTAATTTGCATTTCCCTGCAAACACATTTGCACACATTTTCATGCATTAGTAGACATCACTGTATCTTCTCTAGTGAAATATCCATTCAAACCTTTTCCCCATTTTAACTGGATCATTGTCTTTCTTTTCATTGTTAAGTGCAGTACGTAGTCTGGATACACAGTTATTTATTAGAGAAATGTCCTGTAAATGTTTTCTTTCTGTGTATGACTTGTCTTTTCATTTTCTCAACAGGATCTTTTGAAGTGCAAAGGTTTTAAATCTTCCTGAAATCCAATCTGCCTTTTGTTTTTGTTTTCTGGATCATGCTTTTGGCGTCATGTCTAGTTCTTGACCAATACACAGTCTTGAAATTTTTCTCATGGAAACCTTTGCTCTTCTATTTACTGTCCCAGTGGACACTATTATTATCCTCGTTTACCAGAGAGGCTTAAAGATGCAGTGTGACAGTCCCCAGGCACAGTGACAGAGCCAGGATTTGAAACTCGCCTACTGGCAGGAGCTTCTAAATTTTTCAAAACTGTGCAGTGCTGCTGAATGCTTCCTTTAGGTCTGCTCTATACATGCCTATGGCATCTGTGAGGCTCAGAAGCAGCAGTAATGAGCATCGCGAAGATGTGCAGCTTAGAGGTCGGCTGCAGGAGCAACCGCAGCCTTCGTGATCTGGAAGGAGAGCTGGTTTAAAAGTTTAAAGTTACATAGCCCAGCACCTGCACTGGGGCTTCCCTGGTGGCGCAGAGGTTAAAGCGCCTGCCTGCGATGCCAGAGACTCGGGTTCGATCCCTGGATCGGGAAGATCCCCCGGAGAAGGAAATGGCAGCCCACTCCAGTATTCTTGCCTGGAGAATCCCGTGGACGGAGAATCCCGTGGACGGAGAAGCCTAGTAGGTTACAGTCCACGGGGTCACAAAGAGTCGGACACGACTGAGCGACTTCACCTCACCTCCTGCACTGAGGCTCTGCCGCTGCCTTTATGCAAAATGAACACTCCCTCTCTGGCTGTCCGTTCACTCTCTCCTGTGCGGCCTCACCTGTGCCCTCACCTGTGCGTCTGCAGACTCTTGCCTCCCTCCCTCGATAGCCTCTTTACCCATCCCAGAGCCTAAAATGCTGCTCACAGCTGTGCATCTCTCTGTTCTTCCCCTGATCTCACCTGGACCATTTCATTCATTAATATTCTGTGATGTGAAGTGCAGTTTATAGACAGAGTTGGGTGGGCCAGGTTTAATGTCCAGTAGCTGTATTCTACTGGCGGAGGCAGATGTTCTAAAAAAAGGTCCCTGTCCCTCTAACGAGCTTTGCGTCATTAGTTGTCACTTTAATGCCTTCACAAGGTTACTACTCTCTGAATTTAATCTGTGACCTATAATACAGACACAATATATAGAACGGAGCAATCGATTATACCTCTGAAGATGCCAGAAACCTTTACAGAGGTGATATTTGAGCTGTAAGAAGTATTTGCAGCCTCTTTATTGCTTTTAAGGCCCATTTTCTTATAAAGACCTTGGAAAATGTTTAAAGTTTATTGCTAAGCAGATGCTGTGAAGCTTCACCATGGTCTGTCTTCCTGATTTACAGGTGTCTAATGAGATTAAAGCCTTGATGGATCACTGTGCTTTAGTGATAAATAATAATAAAGTCCAGGGATGTGACAAGCCCTGTGTTATACTTCACTCACGGAGACACCTTTGTTTTATTCTTCCTTTCCCTCCCACTCAACGTAAAGGCCAAATCAGTAAAAGGTCAAGCTGACTGGTATGGATTATTATAATATTGTTCTCAACCTGTCCAGAGATCAATAGTGAATGTCATCATCCATTTTCCAGAAACATAGACACTAACTTCATTATCCTAAAAAGCAGAGCCTGAAGCTACATTTCCACAACTTTCAGATTAAAAAAAAAAAACAAAAAACAAAAAAAAACTGGGTGTTAAATGTTTTACTGTAAAATGTTTTTCATCACAGCTGCTTCAGCATTGATCTGAAACAAGCCCTCCCAGTTTACTTTGATAAGTTTGTGAATTTCAGATTTATGTCTTTAAGAAAACTATACTCCAATAAAAACTTTACAAAAAAATAAAAGGCCTAATGATTATGCTTTCATCATAAACTTCAGTGAATGAGGAATGTCCATTCCATGTGCCTTCTCTAAGGGTCTTAGTTGTAAATACAGGTGCTGGCTACCATAATCACCATGATAAGCAGCACCTGAAAACAGTCCCTCCTCTGCTCAGATATCCTACAATCCCCTAGTACTTCTGGCAAGATGAGCGATTTTAGTAAGAATGAAAATCTTACCTGAAAAGTAGTCTTAACATAAAAGAATAAAATTGACTCCCACCTAAAAACAATCTTTCAATATATAAATTATCTTTGTAGTCAAACTTAAGGGAATAAGGTTATACAAAGTACAACCTATACCACATTTCTTATTTCCATAATGCACCTTATATGTCTTAATGACTTGATCACTAAAATATTTAACCCATGTCTGTCTGAGGTTAGATCTGAAATCTACTAGTTATAGTCAGCATCCATGATTCAAGCATTTAAAATTTGACTGCCTTTTCTGTAATATTGGGACTAACACTATCTACTTTGTAAGCTTTATGAGATGAACAAATGTAAATCTGCTCATTTCTACTGGGCTTCCCTGGTGGCTCACAGTAAAGAATCCACCTGCCAGTGCAGGAGAAGTAGGTTCAGTCCTTGAGTCTGGAAGATACTCTGGAGAGAAAAATTGTAACCCACTGCCTGGGAAATCCCATGGACAGATAGCCTGGTGGGCTACAGTCCATGGAGTTGCAGAGAGTCGGACACAACCTGGAGACTAAACAGCCACAACAAACATCTCTTCTCAATGCCTGGATACACAGATATTTTCTCGATACAGTTTGGCTTTGTTTGCCTGGATTGCAGAACATAAATTTCAAGGCTCTGTTAGGACCAGTACAAGCACCAGTATTGATAACATCTCAATATATGATGTATAAATTAATGTCATTTTATAAATTTTCTATATTTAGATTTTTACATATTTGGAGACTATGATTATAAAAGTGCCAATACACAATATACAATACACTTTAAAATGTTTTTGGCTTTACAACAAAATGTCTACTTTTAATAATTTACTACCAAATCAAAAAGAGCTTAAAAATATAGACAGAGGGTTATATATAATGGTTCATATATTACATTGGATAATAGTCTAAACATAAAAGAATAAAATAACTCCCACCTAAAAGTCATCTTCCAATATATGAATTATAGTCAACATTAAGGGAGTAAGGTTACACAAATTACAATCTATACCACATTTCTTATTTCCATAATGCACCTTATGTTTCTTAATGACTATGATCTCTTGGTACCAGGATCAATGACTGATTCTTTTTTATATATTATATAAAACTGGCATATAGCCTTGTACACTTCTAATGGATGAATAAATTGATGAGCAAATAAACTTATAAAGATGTGAATGAATCATAGCAATGTCACATACACCAAAGGAATGCATTATCTTATTCTGTAGAATAACATCTATCTCAGTTCTTTCTGATATTTCAATATAGGAGTGCAACCTAGGAGATAAACTACCAATTATCAGACCACTGAGATTTAAAACAAAATGCAAATATTTTTCTAGAAATTCTGGCATCTCCAATGATTGCTGTTAGAGAACACATTTGAAAATGAAGATAGGAAAATTGGAATGTATTTTATTTATTTATTTATTTATTTTTATTTATTTTAAATACTTTATTCTACAGTACAATACTGTATTTGTTTTGCCATACATTGACATGAATCAGCCTCAGGTGAACACAATCTCCCAATGCCGAAGCCCCCTCCCACCTCCCACCCCACATCATCTCCCTGAATCATCTTGTGCACCAGCCCCATGCATCTTGCATCCTGCACCGAACATAGACTGGCACTTCGTTTCAAAATTGGAATGTATTTTAAATACCAACACCAACATGATGAAGCAACACAATTTTTCCTATAAGAAGCTGTTGAGATAAGCTTTGTTTGCAAAAAAGGTCATGTTGGGAGAATATGAAAGGCCGCCCCCCCCACCCCTCCACGCAAGGGAATTAGCCTTTTGCATTGTCCTGAGAGGAGTTGGTGATGGACAGGGAGGCCTGGCGTGCTGCGATTCATGGGGTTGCAGGGAGTCAGACACGACTGAGCGACTGAACTGAACTGAACTGAAAAGACAGGCTGTTATCTGTAGGTTTGAATTTACATATAGGGAGATGTGCTTTGAGTGAATTTAAGAACTTCCTATAGACATAGCTACCTAATGAGAAAATACCTTGTTCCCAGTACTCCTGGTGTTACATGTAGACAAGATACTCATGATGGATGAAATCCAACCTTGACAAATGTAGCTTTAGGATTTTTCCAACCCAATAGTGGGTTCAATCCCTGGGTCGGGAAGATCCCCTGGATAAGGAAATGGCAAGCCAGTCCAGTACTCTTGCCTGGAGAATCCCATGGACAGGGGAGCCTGGTGGGCTGCAGTCCCTGGGGTCACCAAGGGTCAGACAGACGGACACTTTCACAGGATTATGAGAAGGGTTTTGTTTTGTTTTTCTTATTTTAATTCCAGTGCTGAGTCCAAGGACTTGGGCATTAATGAAGTGCGTTTACCAAGTAAAAGTTGGTAAGGAAAGGAGATGAGGAGAGCTCCCTCTGCAGCTGAACTCTGAGGCCACGTACTTCTCCCAGGTCCTGGTTAGTGGACTCTCCTGTGTGTATGTGAGAGTGGGTATGCGTGTGGGAGCTGTCTCTGTCGGTATGAGTGTGCTGTAAGTTTGATGTCTTCTTGTTTTGCACTTGAAAGGAGGGGTATAATAGGATAAAAATTCATGTTTTTTTTCTGAATTGTGTAAAGAGTGCAACTCTGAGACTTTCACTCAGAAAAACCTGATGAAACGAGGTAGCACATATTATTCCAGCAGGTAGATTTTATGTTCCATATTCTAGAAGTGGTTACCCTTCCCCCATCCCCCCATAAATGGTGACCATTAGAAAGATATCAGAGGAAACAGTGTCAACCACAGTGTTGCCAATGACCATTCTGACCCTCTTTAGGTAGCTGTGTCTAAAGAGGAGTCTGGCAGGCTACCATGGGGTTGCAAAAGAGTTGGACACGACTTAGAGACTAAACAGCAACAACATGGATTTGTCAGTTTCTGCTATGTGAATACTGTACAAAGCTAAGTAATTAAAGGCAGTATTTGTGTGTGTGTGTGTGTGTGTGTGTGTGTGTTTTACACCACTCTATTCCAGCAGTACATCTTGGAGAGATATCAGATCAGCCTTGTCTAGGCATTTGTAGTAACCAGCTAAGATGATATCTGAGAGCCAAAGACCATTTAAAATGGATTTTTAAAAATTTTTCTGTGATTGTAAGTGACACACGTAAATAAAATAAGCAAAAACACAAATCCAGTATTCAGTTATCAATTATACTGTAGACAGAAAGCTAAGTTACTGAACGATACTTCCTCTCTTGAAATAGGCAATATAGATGCTCATTTACTATTGAACAAAATTAAGTGCCAATCCAATTTTCTCCAATGAGATATTCTATAAAATGTCCATTAGAGCATTTTAGTATTTTAATCAGTTGAGCGCATACAAAGACACTATTTGAGAATGATTTTTTTTTCATTTAACTGTGTAAGCATTGATTGGTTTTAATAGATTTTTGTGTTTAAAAAAACTATTAATGTTGATGTTTGAAAGGGAACAGCAAAAGTCTGTAAAAAAATGATCCTTCAATTAAAAAATAAATTTATCTAAAACAATGAAAAAAAAATACTAAAAAGCTCTGCCTAAATGACAAAGTCTGACCATGTCTTCCCAGGTGGTCAAGGTCATTAGTGTGGACACTCACCCCCTCCACATATGGTTTGGATTTTAAAACCTAAGTTTCTACATTATACTTGGGAAGACAATCTGAGAAAAAAATTGGATACTGGAAAAAGATAAATTCTGAGATAAGATTGAGAAAAAAATAGAAACGACTAAGGTAAATTCTACTGTGTGTTAAGTGTGAATGCCATCAAGTTATTCAGTTCAGTTCAGTCGCTCAGTTGTGTCCAACTCTTTGCAACCCCATGAATCGCAGCACGCCAGGCCTCCCTGTCTATCAACTCCCAGAGTTCACTCAGACTCACATCCATCGAGTCAGTGATGCCATCCAGCCATCTCATCCTCTGTCATCCCCTTCTCCTCCTGCCTCAATCCCTCCCAGCATCAAAGTCTTTTCCAGTGAGTCAACTCTTTGCATGAGGTGGCCAAAGTACTGGCATTTCAGCTTTCGCATCATTCCTTCCAAAGAAATCCCAGGGCTGATCTCCTTCAGAATGGACTGGTTGGATCTCCTTGCAGTCCAAGGGACTCTCAAGAGTCTTCTCCAAAACCACAGTTCAAAAGCATCAATTCTTTGGCACTCAGCCTTCTTCACAGTCCAACTCTCACATCCATACATGACCACAGGAAAAACCATAGCCTTGACTAGATGGACCTTTGTTGGCAAAGTAATGTCTCTGCTTTTGAATATGCCATCTAGGTTGGTTATAACTTTTCTTCCAAAGAATAAATGTCTTTTAATTTCATGGCTGCAGTCACCATCTGCAGTGATTTTGGAGTCCTCAAAAAATAAAGTCTAACACTGTTTCCACTGTTTCCCCATCTATTTCCCATCAAGTTATTAGGGAACTATTTTGGTGGTGTTTTCATTTATATGGATTCCTCCTTCCGTCCTTACCACTGATAAAAGAATAAAATGAAGAGTATTTAAAAACATCTCATATATTCCTTAATTGTTATATTTGTATATATATTCTTATATATGCAAAAGAGATGCTTTCAAATGCTCCTTATTTACTTGTAGGGCATAAATAGAGGCATAAACATGGAGAAAAAACTTTGGACATAGTGGAAGGAGGGGAGGGTGGGACACATTGAGAGAGAGACACTGATGTATATACACCACCATGTGTGAAATGGAGAGCCAGCGGGGAGCCGCTCTGTAACACCGGGAGCTCAACTCAGCGCTCTGCGACCGCCTAGACAGGTGGGATGAGGCGGTGGTTGGGGGGGAGTTTCAAGTGGGAGGGGACATATGTGTACCTGTGGCTGATTCATGTTGCTGTGTAGCAGAAGCCAAAACAGTATTTTGGATCAATTATACTCCAATTTAAAAAAAATTAAAATCTCTTATTCATGAAGCAGTGTAATTTTGTGAAATAAAATATTTAGAATATGATGCATTCATAACTATCCTTCTAGGAAGAAAATATCTCTCCAACATTGTGCAGGCAATTTAACTATATCTTTATTGGTATCTTTAAAAATTATATAAAATTAAAATTATGGCATAAATTAGGCTAAGCCATTCATGCAAAGGTATCATTTTGCAATCAACTAAACAAGGAAAATTTAAAGTGTAGAAGCTTTGCTCCACTAATGGATAAAAAGAAACATATTCCTTACTAAACGGTTGGTTTTAACTCCAATCCCAAAGAAGGGTAATGCCAAAGAATGTTCAAACTACTGCACAGCTGTTCTTATTTTGCATGCTCATAAGGTTATGCTCAAAATCCTTCAAACTAGGCTTCAACAGTACAAGAACTAAGAAAGTCCACATGTACATGTTGGATTTAGAAAAGGCAGAAGAGCCAGAGATCAAATTGCCAACATTCCTTGGATCATAGCAACAGAATTCCAGAAAAATGTCTACTTCTGCTTCATTGACTATGTTAAAACCTTTGACTGTGTGGATCACAACAAACTATGGAAAATTCTTAAAGAGATTATAATACTAGACCACCTTACCTGTCTCCTGAGAAACCTGTATGCAGGTCAAGAAGCAACCGTTAGAATGTTACATAGAACAATGTACTGGTTCAAAACTGAGAAAGGAGCACAAAAAAAGCTGTATACTGTCACCCTACTTACTTAACTCATATGCAGAGTACATCATGCCAAATACTGGGCTAGATGAATTACAACCTGGAATCAAGATTGCTGGGAAAAATATGAACAACCTCAGACAGATGATACCACTCAAATGGCAGAGAGTGAAGATGAATTATATAGCATCTTGATGAGAGTGAAAGGAGAGAGAAAAAAATTGACTTAAAACTTAGCATTCAGAAAAATAAGAGCATGGCATCCAGTCCAATCACTTCATGACAAATAGATGGGGAAACAATGGAAACTGTGAGAGACTTTTTTTTTTTTGGTCTCCAAAATCATTGCAGATAGTGCCTGCAGCCATGAAATAAAAGACACTTACTCCTTGGAAGAAAAGCTATGACCAACCTAGACAGAATATTAAAAAGCAAAGACATTACTTTGCCAATAAATGTCCATCTAGTCAAAACTATGGTGTTTCCAGTGGTCATGTATGGATGTGAGAGTTGGACTACAAAGAAAGCTCAGCATCAAAGAATTGATGCTTTTGAACTGTGGTGCTGGAGAAGACTCTTGAGAGTCCCTTGGACTGCAGGAGATCCAACCAGTCCATCCTAAAGGAGATCAGTCCTGGTTGTTCATTGGTAGGACTGATGTTGAAGCTGAAATTCCAGTACTTTGGCCAACTGATGCAAAGAGCTGACTCATTTGAAAAGACTCTGATTCTAGGAAAGATTAAGGGTAGAAGGAGAAGGGGATAATAGAGGATGATATGGTTGGATGGCATCACCAACTTAATGGACATGGGTTTGGGTGAACTCTGGGAGTTGGTGATGGACAGGGAGGCCTGGCGTGCTGCGGTTCATGGAGTTGCAAAGAGTTGAACACGACTGAGCAACTGAACTGAACTGAAACACTACGGATGTATACTTCAGGTTCTACTCTGACATTTGTTTCTTTTAATTCATGAAGTGATTATTCAATTCTTTGATAATTTTAATATCTCTCCATTTTCCCTTTAATATTTAGTCATGAAAGTTCTTTATGCCCAGTTGTTTCATGGGTATGCTCTTGTTGTTGCTGTTCAGTATTGTCTGACATTTCTGAGACCCTATGGACTCTATCTAGCTCACCCGGCTCCTCTGTCTGTGGAATTTCCCAGGCAACCATGCTGGAGAGTGTTGCCATTTCCTTCTCCAGGGGGTCTTCCCCACCCAGGGATCAAACCTGCATTTCCTGCATAAGCAGGCAGATTCTTTACCCCAGAACTCCCTGGGTGTCCGAGGTATGCTCTCAGGCACAGGTATTTACTATGGAAAGAAGTTTGGAGTACAAAGCATGTCTGTCAGGCTGTTGCTGTAACCTGAGCAAGGTGGAACTTCCCCCATCTGTACACACGTGCACTTTCTGTCACTTACCCAATGTATTCATCTTTCTTCCTGCTTGGCTTGCTTGCTAAAAGCAGTCAATGGACACAACCAAACACACGTAGACATCACAGAACATATCTCTTCCCTTCGAATTCACTTTGTGTGAGTTGGGATGATGTGCAGATGTTGCGGAATCATGGCAGCAACTGGTAAATGATGCATGAAAAGGAAACAAAATATCCCAGCACAGTGTGTGCAGGGCAGTCAAAGCTTTATGGTGTGTGTGTGTGTGTGTGTGTGTGTGTGTGTGTGAGAGTATGCACAAAGCCGAGTACAAACACAGCTGTGGTGTGTGTGTCTGCATATGCACAAAACTGAGTACAGGCAAAGCTGCGATGTGTGTGTGTGTGTGTGTGTGTGTGTGTGTGTGTGTGTGTGTGTGCTTGAAACTGAGTACAAGCATGGCCTCCCATAATTTCCCCTTATTATAAGAAAATCCTCAGCTATACCTTAAAAAGACGTACTCCAGATCCTTACTTCCTCATTGGCAGTACTTTAGAAGCCAAATGAAATCCTAAAACATGGACAGTAACTGTGCAGCTGAAATGAGTCATAAAATATGTGAAGTGTTTCTCCACATTTTAAAGGACACTTTCTAATCAGGAAGGAAGGATTAGTGAAAGTACCTCAATTTTATGATCATCTGCAACTTAAAAATTTCCTTGCAAACAAGTCCTGACATATTTCATGATTCAGGTTATGCTGTGCAACCTGTTACACTGAGATGTAGGCTAAACCTCCTGTTTGTAATAACAGGGTCACAGTCCACTTTCAGTAAGGAGAGACATTCTCACATCTCTTGAAAATATGGAAATTAAAACAGTAGACTCCATACAGCGATATTACAGGGAAAGAGTCTCAAGATGACTGATTTTGCATTCATAAGAAGAAGCCATTGTTTTTTTTTATATGATAGAACTAGAAGCTTAAATTGACAAAATTACTAAACAGATGTAAACTTTGAAATATATTGTGTGTGAATTTTCTCAATGTCTGTATTAAAAATAAAAAGCAGGCTTTTATATATGAAATTATTTAAAATTTTCCAAGCTGGTTAGTCTCTATCTCTTACAGAAGAAATAATTATGATTCTTTCTTTTGAGCAAACTTCTCTCTGAACAGTGATGGACTGTTCCCTTGGATTCTGCTTTTGTCCTGAAATCGATGTATCCTCAGGTTAAACACATTTTCCCCCTTTACAGCTACTCAAAGTTTAAATGAACACCAAACTGTGTCATGCAGACCACTTTACACACCACACCCAACATGCATTTTGCCTTATTTTCAATCTATTGGTTCTCTGTCTACATAATGAGTGCCATAATCAGGAAACATTGTTGTGAATTTTATACCTATGATATTGAGGAAGGTCATGGAACAGATGACTTATCAACCAAGATTAATCAAGAATATGTTTTTGTACTTCATATTTAAATGTACAGGTGAAATGGGGAAAAAATATGATATTTTTACCATAGTGGAGAAGAGAAAGGCAGAAAACTCTATTTTCATTGTCTCTTTCTTAAAAAAAAAATTCAGAGAATGAGATAGAATAAGCATTTTAATTTGTTGAGGTATTTCTCTGTGTTATTATTGGGTTTTCAAAGCCCTGTAGCAGCAGATATTAATAGACACTGGAGTCATAAAACCACGATGTGAAGGAGTAGATGAGGATTTAATTAAATAGGAAGTCAAAACTCAGCTAGAGTTCTCCCGGAGGGTCAGTGGTGAAGAATCCAGCTGCTAATGCAGGAGACACAGGAGATCCAGATTCAATCCCTGGGTCAGGAAGATCCCCAGGAGGGGGAAACGGCAACCCACTCCAAAATTCTTGTCTGGAAAATCCCGTGGACAGAGGAGCCTGGCAAGCCACAGTCCATGGGGCCACAAAGAGTCAGACAAGACTTGGTGCCTGAGTGCACATGCATGCAGAGCTCAGCTATACTGTGTCATCCTCCAGCAGTGCTAGAGAAATGTTTTGAATGTTTTTCTATGTATTACTTTTCATTTATCATAGACAATCTTTTATAGCTTAAAAATCTTGAGAATTAAGAAAAATCTTTGAATTCTATATCTTTTCTTGAAATTATTTTAAGAAAAATCTGTTATGTTCTGAAAAGTAGTTTTCCAGTCACCCAAAAACTCATCAGACATCATGACTACTGATGGGAAGCCATTAGGTAAATTTAGCTTTCTTACAAATAAGCTTCTAATAATCATGTTTACCTTCTGACAACTTCACATATTTTTACATTATTCATAATATACTCATATCTTGAAACAGACTTGGTTTAGAACTACAGCAGATGGAAAGCCAGATTTCTCCTGGGACTCTGCACCATCCTTAAAGACATGTCATGCACTCACCCTTCTCTGTCATTTCAATCTCAAAAACCCAACTAAAGAATATCTACTTAAATATATTGTTTATTAAATGTACACATTATTAGTTTGGTATATAGGTTCTCCTGAGAAATTTGTTCCCTTTTAGTTATAGAATTTTTGATAGAAACTTACTTGCCTGTGTCAGAAACACAGTCTCAGAACCTCATGTTATTTCCTTAGGGGATAAAAATTTTCCAAAGAAACATTTTACATACTTAGAAAGCTTCTCTCCAGTGAGGTATTAATTGTTTCTCTCTTGTTCCCATCTACTCCTCCTGGATTTAATGTATTTCCAGGTCAATTCCCATATAGTTCCAATTATTTCTACTCCACTTACTTAGGAAATTTAGCCAACACAACTCTCTCAGCCTACACTTTCTGGAATATAGCTTAGATTTTACGCTCATGTAAATGGTATATTTCATGGTTAACATATCAGACATGTACTGATCCACTAAAATGACCCTGATCATTCCCAAATATTACTCCTAGGACAGTTTTCAGAAACCACAACCAACATTTGGTATAAATCTCAGTGTTTCAACTAGCTTCTCTTTAAAAAATAGTTTCAATTTTCCAAATTAAAAATATTGCTGTCCTTAGTGACAACTTTGACAAATGACTTAATGAAACTTTTATAAATCAGAAAAAGAATACAATGCAAAATTGAAAGTTTTTTTTTTTTTAATCAGTTTTGGAAAGATCACTTGGATATCCTTAGAAATGTGAGTTTGTAGTTCTGAGAGGAATTTTGACACTGTTTTAAAATTCTTACTTTTCTATTTTCTTACCTGTGTTGTGTCTTCCGACAATATGTAGTTAATAACAGTATGTCAATATGTCTACTTAATAGTGGAGTGAAAGATGAATGAATAATGCTGAAATGTGTTCTATTCTTAGAACAGATTTCATTATAATAGGAAATTTGGGGAGAAACAGCAAAGAATGTACTCAGAGAATGCAAAAAAAAAATACTTTTGAGGACAAATTATGAGTAAGGCAGTCTTCCTCCTTGTCTTATGCAAAATCTAAACTATATATTTACCCTTATTCTAAGGGATTTTAGGATCTACAGAACTTGGATAACACCAGAGGCAAATTTGGCATGTAGTATGCAGAACCATTGGACTCTGGGAAAAGCTTCTTCTACAGAAATAGGCAAAGCCCTGCACAGAGTCTATATTGGTACTACCTGAATATGACCACACAACATTGATCTTGGAAGACTAAAGAGTTCCAGGTCAACTGAGCTGGATATTGTAAGACTAATAGAAAAAAGGTGTGCTAGTTGCTCAGTCATGTACGACTCTTTGCAACCCCATGGACCATAGCCCACCAGGCCCCTCCATCCATGGGATTCTCCAGGCAAGAATGCTGGAGTGAGTTGCCATTTTCTTCTCCAGGGGATCTTCCCAACCAGGGATTGAACCCGGTCTCCCACACTGCAGGCAGGCGCTTTTACTATCTGAGCCACCAGGGAAACCCAACAGAGGAAAAGAAGAGAAGAATGAGTGACACTTTTTTGGCTGTTTTGTCATCCTGCCAGTTTCACTCTTTCAAGCTAGAAGAGTCTTACTCTGTCTCTCCCCGCTTTTGAGACTTCCACTCCTAGATACGTTAGTTACTCCTATAAACAAATGTGAGCCCCAGTGAGTCATCTAGGAAAAACATCATATCCCAGAGGATCTGATAGCAACAAGAGAAAAAAATTGGAATAAACTCAAGAACTGGCAAAACATGGCAGCTATAGGAAATCACATCAGTTAGGGTTCTCCAGAGAAGCAGAAACCATAGGAGACCCATGGGAAAGCCTGTTTTGGTTCTAGTTTACAGACCATTAGCCTGACAGAGGAGAAGGCAACGGCACCCCACCCAGTACTCTTGCCTGGAAAATCCTACGGACAGAGGAGCCTGGAAGGCTGCAGTCCATGGAGTCGCTGAGCAACTTCACTTTCACTTTTCACTTTCACACATTGGAGAAGGAAATTGCAACCCACTCCCAGGTTCTTGCCTGGAGAATCCCAGGGATGGGGGAGCCTGGTGGGCTGCTGTCTATGGGGTCATACAGAGTCAGACACGACTGAAGTGACTTAGCAGCAGCAGCAGCAGCCTGACAGAATCCCCTCTTTCTTGGGAGATATCTTTTGTGGAGCCAAGGTTTCAAGTTATTATATGAGACCACACATTATAAAGAACAATCTGCTTTACTAGAAGGCAGATTACCAATTAAAATGTTAACCTCATCCAAAATATCACAACAGAAACATTTAGAATAATGTTTGACTACATATCTGGGCACCATGGTTCAGCCAAGTGTTGACACATAAAAATAAATAAAAACAGAAACAATGCATTCAGCAGATAAAAAAAGAAAAAGGAGGTTTAGGAGAATCATTAAAAAGACATGATGTAGATAAAAAACATATATGATTTATCAGATATAAATTCAGCTGAAGAAATAAAGATAGGGATCATCATTATTCATACCTGTGTAACCTCAAGAATCACATAAAATTGGTATTTCATTGAACAAAAAGAAAATATAAAGTGAGAAAAATTATAAGATTCTTAGAAGATGTAAAAGACTGTGAGTAGTTGAAGTTTCAGGAAAAAAGAATACATACGTGGAAGATAAGATTTATGCAAAGAACAGAGGAAAATGCCCATGAGTTGAAGAAATAGCTACACCTATTTATTCAATAGCTATTTGAAGGATCCACCTGAATCTAAACTGAAATGATGAGACAATCGTAAATGCAGACTCAGCTTGATTAAAAAACATGCCAATTTTCCAGATAAAAGTTCATGTTTTCTGTAAAGTATGCAACATCAGACTCTACATGAGGAATCCATCTAATGAAGGATGAGTGTCAGAAAAGCAAAGTGAATGAAGAGTCTTCGACACAAGGACTTATGGATAGCAGTAAATACAGAATTGCTTACAGAACTAAGATTACATGGGAAGGAAACGGGAGATGATAGCATGTAGAAAACCATATGACCTGAAAATATAGCACACAAATGTAAAGTAGAGAGAATATGAAGACAGAGCATATAACTAACCCACTTCAGCTATCAAGATTAGTGGGATGGTGCTGGTATGGTTCTTCTGAGAGATTTGTATGTGTGATGATGAGATATTCCAGTTCTGCCATCTCCTGTGACCCTGACAACTAGGATTCTCAGTGTAAGTGAAAACAGACACAGATGCGATGTTGAAGACATAGAATAGAAGCTGTGCTGTCCTGAGAGTTAGAAGAGCAAGCATAAACTGACAAGGTATGGGGTAGCTATTAGGTAAATACATATTGTATTATATACACACATTATAATTTATGCTATATACATACATTATACATTATTTACATATGTTTGTTATACATTATATGCTATACATTATATATTATGTACATATCACATATGTTATATACATTTTATATATATATAAATTAAAATATGTGATGACTGGACTCTAGCATATTTCTGATGTCCCCACTCCTGGAGATACTCTGCCACTTGAGCCTCCAGATAAGCATGCAGCCCAGAGGCTCCTCAGCTCTACTTTGTAAGATCCTAAATAGAAGATCCAGATTAGCTTTGCCCTGAAGCTCAGTCCAATGAAGACCCTAGAATTCATGAGAGTCCAAAGACAAAAGCATGCCATGCCGATAAATTTTAGATTTGAATATGAAATGCCATTTTCTATGTAAAGAAGCCAGAACTTCTTGAAGAAACAGATGAACTTAAACTTTGAGAAGGAAATGTACAAGAAGAACATGAGACAAAGAAATTATCAAAGATTGCTAGGTTTATGTCAAAAGGAGTAAGAAGCCAGCTTGAAAGAGCCCTCACTGAAAAAGATATGAAAATGGTATAAATATAATAATAACAATATGTATAAAGAAAGGGTTTTGGCTTTCCTAATGTGCAAAGGATTTTATCGGATTAAATATATTTAAGCTATAAGTTATATTAAATAAGATTAACTAGCTGCTAGAAAAACAATTCACTTGCCTTAAAATTGGGCACTCATTTTGACTTTCCTATATGAACTGTATGAATGAGCAAACAAATAGATAAAGGAAAGAATCTTATTAGAAAATCACTCTAACAAGTATTAATAAAAATATTATAAGCCATTAAAAAGAATACATTTGAATCAGTTCTAATGAGGTAGATGAAACTGGAGCTGATCATACAGAGTGAAGTAAGTCAGAAAGAAAAACACCAATACAGTATACTAACACATATATATGGAATTTAGAAAGATGGTAATGATAACCCTGTATGCGAGACAGCAAAAGAGACACAGATGTATAGAACAGTCTTTTGGACTGTGGGAGAGGGAGAGGGCGGGATGATTTGAGAGAATGACATTGAAACATGTATAATATCATGTAAGAAATGAATTGCCAGTCTAGGTTCAATGCAGGATACAGGATGCTTGGGGCTGGTGCACTGGGATGACCCAGAGAGATGATAGGGGGAGGGAGATGGGAGGGGGGTTCAGGACTGAACTGGGAACATGTGTACACCTCTGGTGGATTCATGTTGATGTATGGCAAAAACAATACAGTATTATAAAGTAAAATAAAAAATATATATATTATAAGAGAATTATAAAAATGATTACTTTGCAATTCTCCAATAAATTGAGGATACAGAAATTAAGGGCTTCCCTGGTGTCTCAGGTGGTAAAGAAACTGCCTCAACTGCAGGAGACTTGGGTTTGATCCCTGGATCAGGAAGGTCTCCTGGAGAAGGAAATGGCAACCCACTCCAGTATTCTTGCCTGAAGAATTCCATGAACAGAGGAGCCTGGTGGGCTACAATCCATGGGGTTGTAAAGAGTCAGAAATGACTAAGCAACCATCACACACACACACACACACACACACACACACACACAAAGAGGAATACTACCAAGGTCAAAAAAGCATGAAAACTAGAAATCTTGCATCAATATACTGGAAATCATACTATTTTCTTTGTAAAGCCGTTGTATGGTTTAGTTAATGCATAGAAGAATGTCTGGCACCAAGAAATCACTGTACAAATCTTAACTATTAGTGTGTATATATATATAGACTTGGGGAAACACACATTTATAAAGAAATATTCTTGCACACAGTGCTCAGTTGTGTCCAACTCTGTGTGACCCATGAACTGTAACCTGCCAGGCTCTTCTGTTCGTGGGATTGTCCAGGCAAGAATACTGGAGTAGGTTGCTATCTCCTTCTCCAAGGAATCTTCCAAACCCAGGTATTGAACCTGTGTCTCTCGCATTGGCAGGCAGATTCTTTATCACTGAGCCACCTGGGAAGCCCTTATAAAGAATTATAATCACCTTTTTATCAATATAAAATGTATTATTTAAAATACATGCTTCCAGGAGGCTGAATAATACTCTGCTGAATAACCAACAAATCACAGAAGAAATCAAAAAAGAAATCAAAGTATGCATAGAAATGAATGAAAATTAAATCACAAAACCCCAAACCTGTGGGACACTGTAAAAGCAGTGCTAAGGGGAAGGTTCATATCAATACAGGCATACCTCAAGAAACAAGAAAAAAGTCAAATAAATAACCTAACTCGACACCTAAAGCAACTAGAAAAGGAAGAAATGAAGAACCCCCAGGGTTAGTAGAAGGAAAGAAATCATAAAAATTAGGGCAGAAATAAATGCAAAAGAAACCAAAGAGACCATAGCAAAAATCAACAAAGCCAAAAGCTGGTTATTTGACAAGATAAATGAAATTGACAAACCATTAGCCAGACTCATCAAGAAACAAAGGGAGAAAAATCAAATCAATAAAATTAGAAATGAAATTGGAGAGATCACAACAGACAACACAGAAATACAAAGGATCATAAGAGACTACTATCAGTAATTATATGCCAATAAAACAGACAACTTGGAAGAAATGAACAAATTCTTAGAAAAGTGACAACTTTCAAAACTGAACCAGCAAGAAATAGAAAATCTTAATAGACCCATCACAAGCACAGAAATTGAAATTGTAATCAGAAATCTTCCAGCAAACAAAAGCCCAGGTCTAAACGGCTTCACAGTTGAATTCTACCAAAAATTTCGAGAAGAGCTAACATCTATCCTACTCAAACTCTTCCAGAAAATTGCAAAGGATGGTAAACTTTCAAATTCATTCTATGAGGCCACCATCACCCTAATTCCAAAACCTGATAAAGATGCCACACACACACACACACACACACAACTGCAGGCCAATGTCACTGATGAACATAGATGCAAAAAATCTTAACAAAATTCTAGCAATCAGAATCCAACAACACATTAAAAAGATCATACACCACGACCAAGTGGGCCTTATCCCAGGGATGCAAGGATTCTTCAACATCTGCAAATCAATCAATGTAATACAGCACATTAACAAATTGAAAAATAAAAGCCATGTAATTATCTCAATAGATGCAGAAAAAACCTTTGACAAAATTCAACACCCATTTATGATAAAAACTCTCCAGAAAGCAGGAATAGAAGGAACATACCTCAACATAATAAAAGCTATATATGACAAACCCACAGCAAACATTATCCTCAATGGTGAAAAACTGAAAGCATTTCCCCCCAAAGTCAGGAAGAAGAAAAGGGGGCCCACTTTCACCACTACTATTCAACATAGTTTTGGGAGTTTTGGCCAGAATGATCAGAGCAGAAAAAGAAATAAAAGGAATCCAAATTGGAAAAGAAGTAAAACTCTCACTGTTTGCAGATGACATGATCCTCTACACAGAAAACCCTAAAGACTCCACCAGAAAATTATTAGAGCTAATCAATGAATATAGTAAAGTTGCAGAATATAAAATCAATACACAGAAATCCCTTGCATTTGTATACACTAATAATGAGAAAATAGAAAGAGAAATTAAGGAAACAAATCCATTCCCCATTGCAACAAAAAGAATAAAATACTTAGGAATATATCTACCTAAAGAAACAAAAGACCTATATATAGAAAACTATAAAACACTGGTGAAAGTAATCAAAGAGGATGCTAATAGGTAGAGAAATATATCATGTTCATGGATCAGAAGAATCAATATAGTGAAAATGAGTATACTACCCAAAGCAATCTATAGATTCAATGCAGTCCCTATCAAGCTACCAATGGTATTTTTCACAGAGATCAAATAATTTCATGATTTATTTGGAAATACAAAAAAAACCCTCAAATAGCCAAAGTAATCTTGAGAAAGAAGAATGGAACTGGAGGAATCAATCTGACTGACTTCAGGCTCTACTACAAAGCCACAGTTATCAAGACGGCATGGTACTGGCACAAAGACAGAAATATAGGTCAATGGAACAAAAGAGAAAGCCCAGAGATAAATCCACGCACCTATGGACACCTTATCTCTGACAAAAGAGGCAAGAATATACAATGGAGAAAAGACAGTCTCTTTAACAAGTGTTGTTGGGAAAACTGGTCAACCACTTGTAAAAGAATGAAACTAGAACACCTTCTAACACAATACACAAAAATAAACTCAAAATGAATTAAAGATCTAAACGTAAGACCAGAAATTATAAAACTCCTAGAGGAGAACATAAGCAAAACATTCTCTGACATAAATCACAGGCAGGATCTTCTATGACCTACCTCCCAGAATATTGGAAATAAAAGCAATATTTCCAATTAAATATTAATTGGGACCTAATTAAAATTAGAAGCTTCTGCACAACACAGGAAACTATAAGCAAGGTGAAAAGACAGCCTTCAGAATGGGAGAAAATAATAGCAAATGAAGCAACTGACAAAGAACTAATCTCAAAAATATACAAGCAATTCCTGCAGCTCAATTCCAGAAAAATAAACGACCCAATCAAAAAAATGGGCCAAAGAACTAAACAGACATTTCTCCAAAGAAGACATACAGATGGCTAACAAATACATGAAAAGATGCTCAACATCACTCATTATCAGAGAAATGCAAATCAAAACCACCATGAGGTACCATTTCATGCCAGTCAGAATGGCTGTGATCCAAAAGTCTACAAGCAATAAATGCTGGAGAGGATGTGGAGAAAAGAGAACCCTCTTACACTGTTGGTGGGAATGCAAACTAGTATAGCCACTATGGAAAACAGTGTGTAGATTCCTTAAAAAACTGGAAATAGAACTGCCTTATGATCCAGCAATCCCACTGCTGGGCATACATACTGAGGAAACCAGAATTGAAAGAGACATGTGTACCCCAATGTTCATTGCAGCACTGTTTATAATAGCAAGGACATGGAAGCAACCTAGATGTCTATCAGCAGATGAATGGATAAGAAAGCTGTGGTACATATACACAATGGAGTAGTACTCAGCCATTAAAAAGAATACATTTGAATCAGTTCTAATGAGGTGGATGAAACTGGAGCTTATTATACAGAGTGAAGTAAGCCAGAAAGAAAATCACCAATACAGTAAACCAACGCATATATATGTAATTTAGAAAAATGGTAACAATAACCCTGTAAGCAAGACAGCAAAAGAGACACAGATGTATATAACAGTCTTTTGGACTCTGTGAGAGAGGGAGAGGGTGGGATGATTTAGGAGAATGGCATTGAAACATGTGTAATATCATATATGAAACGAATCACCAGTCCAAGTTTGATGCAGGATACAGGATGCTTGGGGCTGGTGCACTGGGATGACCCAGAGGGATGGTATGGGAAGGGAGGAGGGAGGGGGGTTCAGGATGGGAACATGTGTACACCCATGGCAGATTCATGTTGATGTATGGCAAAACCAATAGAATATTGTAAAGTAATTAGCCTCCAATTAAAATAAATAAATTTATATTTAAAAATTTAAAAATAAGTCTAAAAAAATAAAGTAAAATACATGCATATGCATCCTTAAGTTCTCCTCCACTCTTGAAAAATAAAAAGTTTAAATAATTATTCAATTTGTGGTAGTTGGATATCTACCAAGAATTTAGCGTACATAAAAGTTTAAACATCCATTTCTATTTGAAAGTGTGTACACTTGTGTTCACACATAAACATTTGAAAAAGATCTTACTTTAACCTTCAGAAAAGCTGCTGTAATCAAGCTTTTGCAAACCATATGGAATTCCTCAAAGGGCTCTCCTTTAATGGGGCATTGGTGCTTTGAATACAAGGTAATGTACTGTTTATGTTGGCTTGTGCCAGGAATATCAGAAGCAAGTCTTAACTTTCAATGATTTTTTTTTTCCAACTGTGGCTTTTGTTTAAGGTTAAGTCAAGGCAAAAAAATAAAATAAAATAATAATAACAATGAATATTATCAGGACATCTTTACAAGTGCTGTTAAATCTGAAAGACCTTGCATGTCTGGCTGTAACTTCCCCCACTGAATCCTCAGGACCCCCTTTCTCAGCAGGATCCACTTACACTGGCATTCTTTAATGTTCTGGATATGGCCTTTGCCTGTCTCTTGACTTTTTACTTGCTGTTTCTGATACCTGAAATGCTGAGCCCTCAACACTTTACTATCACTGTAATGTTAAAATGCAGAAAAGGGTAACTTGTTAAATAAACTGATTACTACCAGAGAGATGGGCTTCCCTGGTGGCTCAGCAGTAAAGTGTCTGCCTGCAATGCACGAGACACAGGAGACAGGTTCAGTTCCTGGGCTGGGAAGATTCCCTAGAGAAGGAATTGGCAACCCACTCCAGTCCTGTTGCCTGTAGAATCCTATGGACAGAGGAGTTTGGCAGACTATTTTAAGACTTTAAGATGCAATCCATCACATACTATAAGGACAGGTATAGGGTATATAAAGTTTAGGACTATACCTGCTGCCTAGGCATGCTTTGGGGGAATCTCAGGTGGTCTAGTAGGAAAGAATCTGCCTGCCAATACAGGAGATGCAGGACTTGCAGTCTCAGTCTCTGGGTTCAGAAAGATCCCCTGGAGAAGGGCATGGCAACCCACTCTAGTATTGTTGCCAGGAAAACCCTGTGGACAGAGCAGCCTGGAGGGGTAGGTTGGATACAACTGAGTGACTAAGCATGCACGCACCGGAGATAGAAAGAACATCCAAATAAATTTAATGAAGCAGTAATTCTTAAATTGGTATTTATTTGAGATAAAGTTTACAGATAGTGCAATGCACATGTCTTAAGTGTACAATTCAATTTTGACAAATACACATTTTAGCATCACCCAAACAAGTTAGAGAATACATCCATCTCCTCGGATTTCCTTGTATTCCTCTTCTTTAATTTTTTACTCACTGTTTGCATTTTTATTGCTATAAACTAATCTTGTTCCTTCTACAGCTTCATATAAATATTTAACTTGTTTTAGATTTCTCCAAGTTATTGCTTGCCAGTAGTTCGTTTAAAAGAGAATTATTAAGTATTCCATTGTGTGTTTGGTTTTGTAAAAATAATTTTCTTGCTGAAAATGAGTATACTACCCAAAGCAATCTATAGATTCAATGCAGTCCCTATCAAGCTACCAATGGTATTTTTCACAGAGATCAAATAATTTCATGATTTATTTGGAAATACAAAAAAAACCCTCAAATAGCCAAAGTAATCTTGAGAAAGAAGAATGGAACTGGAGGAATCAATCTGACTGACTTCAGGCTCTACTACAAAGCCACAGTTATCAAGACGGCATGGTACTGGCACAAAGACAGAAATATAGGTCAATGGAACAAAAGAGAAAGCCCAGAGATAAATCCACGCACCTATGGACACCTTATCTCTGACAAAAGAGGCAAGAATATACAATGGAGAAAAGACAGTCTCTTTAACAAGTGTTGTTGGGAAAACTGGTCAACCACTTGTAAAAGAATGAAACTAGAACACCTTCTAACACAATACACAAAAATAAACTCAAAATGAATTAAAGATCTAAACGTAAGACCAGAAATTATAAAACTCCTAGAGGAGAACATAAGCAAAACATTCTCTGACATAAATCACAGGCAGGATCTTCTATGACCTACCTCCCAGAATATTGGAAATAAAAGCAATATTTCCAATTAAATATTAATTGGGACCTAATTAAAATTAGAAGCTTCTGCACAACACAGGAAACTATAAGCAAGGTGAAAAGACAGCCTTCAGAATGGGAGAAAATAATAGCAAATGAAGCAACTGACAAAGAACTAATCTCAAAAATATACAAGCAATTCCTGCAGCTCAATTCCAGAAAAATAAACGACCCAATCAAAAAAATGGGCCAAAGNTGCACAACACAGGAAACTATAAGCAAGGTGAAAAGACAGCCTTCAGAATGGGAGAAAATAATAGCAAATGAAGCAACTGACAAAGAACTAATCTCAAAAATATACAAGCAATTCCTGCAGCTCAATTCCAGAAAAATAAACGACCCAATCAAAAAAATGGGCCAAAGAACTAAACAGACATTTCTCCAAAGAAGACATACAGATGGCTAACAAATACATGAAAAGATGCTCAACATCACTCATTATCAGAGAAATGCAAATCAAAACCACCATGAGGTACCATTTCATGCCAGTCAGAATGGCTGTGATCCAAAAGTCTACAAGCAATAAATGCTGGAGAGGATGTGGAGAAAAGAGAACCCTCTTACACTGTTGGTGGGAATGCAAACTAGTATAGCCACTATGGAAAACAGTGTGTAGATTCCTTAAAAAACTGGAAATAGAACTGCCTTATGATCCAGCAATCCCACTGCTGGGCATACATACTGAGGAAACCAGAATTGAAAGAGACATGTGTACCCCAATGTTCATTGCAGCACTGTTTATAATAGCAAGGACATGGAAGCAACCTAGATGTCTATCAGCAGATGAATGGATAAGAAAGCTGTGGTACATATACACAATGGAGTAGTACTCAGCCATTAAAAAGAATACATTTGAATCAGTTCTAATGAGGTGGATGAAACTGGAGCTTATTATACAGAGTGAAGTAAGCCAGAAAGAAAATCACCAATACAGTAAACCAACGCATATATATGTAATTTAGAAAAATGGTAACAATAACCCTGTAAGCAAGACAGCAAAAGAGACACAGATGTATATAACAGTCTTTTGGACTCTGTGAGAGAGGGAGAGGGTGGGATGATTTAGGAGAATGGCATTGAAACATGTGTAATATCATATATGAAACGAATCACCAGTCCAAGTTTGATGCAGGATACAGGATGCTTGGGGCTGGTGCACTGGGATGACCCAGAGGGATGGTATGGGAAGGGAGGAGGGAGGGGGGTTCAGGATGGGAACATGTGTACACCCATGGCAGATTCATGTTGATGTATGGCAAAACCAATAGAATATTGTAAAGTAATTAGCCTCCAATTAAAATAAATAAATTTATATTTAAAAATTTAAAAATAAGTCTAAAAAAATAAAGTAAAATACATGCATATGCATCCTTAAGTTCTCCTCCACTCTTGAAAAATAAAAAGTTTAAATAATTATTCAATTTGTGGTAGTTGGATATCTACCAAGAATTTAGCGTACATAAAAGTTTAAACATCCATTTCTATTTGAAAGTGTGTACACTTGTGTTCACACATAAACATTTGAAAAAGATCTTACTTTAACCTTCAGAAAAGCTGCTGTAATCAAGCTTTTGCAAACCATATGGAATTCCTCAAAGGGCTCTCCTTTAATGGGGCATTGGTGCTTTGAATACAAGGTAATGTACTGTTTATGTTGGCTTGTGCCAGGAATATCAGAAGCAAGTCTTAACTTTCAATGATTTTTTTTTTCCAACTGTGGCTTTTGTTTAAGGTTAAGTCAAGGCAAAAAAATAAAATAAAATAATAATAACAATGAATATTATCAGGACATCTTTACAAGTGCTGTTAAATCTGAAAGACCTTGCATGTCTGGCTGTAACTTCCCCCACTGAATCCTCAGGACCCCCTTTCTCAGCAGGATCCACTTACACTGGCATTCTTTAATGTTCTGGATATGGCCTTTGCCTGTCTCTTGACTTTTTACTTGCTGTTTCTGATACCTGAAATGCTGAGCCCTCAACACTTTACTATCACTGTAATGTTAAAATGCAGAAAAGGGTAACTTGTTAAATAAACTGATTACTACCAGAGAGATGGGCTTCCCTGGTGGCTCAGCAGTAAAGTGTCTGCCTGCAATGCACGAGACACAGGAGACAGGTTCAGTTCCTGGGCTGGGAAGATTCCCTAGAGAAGGAATTGGCAACCCACTCCAGTCCTGTTGCCTGTAGAATCCTATGGACAGAGGAGTTTGGCAGACTATTTTAAGACTTTAAGATGCAATCCATCACATACTATAAGGACAGGTATAGGGTATATAAAGTTTAGGACTATACCTGCTGCCTAGGCATGCTTTGGGGGCATCTCAGGTGGTCTAGTAGGAAAGAATCTGCCTGCCAATACAGGAGATGCAGGACTTGCAGTCTCAGTCTCTGGGTTCAGAAAGATCCCCTGGAGAAGGGCATGGCAACCCACTCTAGTATTGTTGCCAGGAAAACCCTGTGGACAGAGCAGCCTGGAGGGGTAGGTTGGATACAACTGAGTGACTAAGCATGCACGCACCGGAGATAGAAAGAACATCCAAATAAATTTAATGAAGCAGTAATTCTTAAATTGGTATTTATTTGAGATAAAGTTTACAGATAGTGCAATGCACATGTCTTAAGTGTACAATTCAATTTTGACAAATACACATTTTAGCATCACCCAAACAAGTTAGAGAATACATCCATCTCCTCGGATTTCCTTGTATTCCTCTTCTTTAATTTTTTACTCACTGTTTGCATTTTTATTGCTATAAACTAATCTTGTTCCTTCTACAGCTTCATATAAATATTTAACTTGTTTTAGATTTCTCCAAGTTATTGCTTGCCAGTAGTTCGTTTAAAAGAGAATTATTAAGTATTCCATTGTGTGTTTGGTTTTGTAAAAATAATTTTCTTGCTGATGAAAACTTGTCTTTTTCTCAGTTTGAGGATTGTTACAAATAGAATTGTTGTGAATAATTTTACATGAGTCTTTAGGTAAGCATTTTTCCATTTCTCTTAATCAGATACCTAAAAGTAAAATTGTTGACTCATAACCTCAGTGTGCGCTTCCCCAGTGGCTCAGTGGTAAAGAATCCTCCTGCCAATGCAGGAGACACAAGAGATGTGGGTTCTATCCCTGAATTGGGAAGATCTCCTGGAGAAGGGCATGGCAACCCACTCCAGTATTTTTGCCTGGGAAATCCCATGAACAGGGGAGCCTGGCAGACTACAGTCCATGGGGTCACGAAGAGTTGGAAAGGAATGAGCGACTGAGCACAACCTCAGTGTATATTTAGCTTGGTAAGAATTTTGCAGATTGCTGCCCCATTTGTGCTCCCATTTATTCTATATTTCAGGAAATACTTATCTGAAGTTAAATATTTCCAACCTTTTAGTATGCTTATCTAATCTATAGCTCTTATAGTTTTTTAAACATTAATTAGATGAGCATGGTTAAAACAAGTATTGGGTTACCTAAAGTAGTGCATGCTGTTTGTTATTAGTATATTGTCATTCTAATTATGTCTTTAACTCACTAGAGCAATATTTCTCAATATTGCATGTGAGTAAAAATGGGAAGTATACAGGTTGTAATTGCCCCACATCTTCCCAACACTTGGTTTAGTCATTAACTTGAATTTTGACATTCTTTTTGATATAAAATAGCATCTCACAATAGTTTTATTTTCTCTTTCTCAGATGACCAGTGATACTGAGTACCTGTCTATATGATTACTGGTCATTTCTGCATTATCTTTGTGAACTTTCTGCGCGTTCCCATTTTTAATTAAAATCACACCTCTGTTATGGAGCACTGGGGGTTATTTGTGTGCATTGTGTTGGTCACTCAGCCGTGTCCGACTCTTTGCAATCCCATGGACTCTCGTCTGCCAAGCTCCTCTGTCCATGAAATTCTCCAGGCAAGAATAATGGAGTGAGTTGCCGTTTCTTTCTCAGGGGATTGTTTATGTATTCCAAATATAAGTTCTCTAAAAGATATATGTATTGTAAACAACTTTTTGCCCCAATCTCTGGAGTCAGCTTTGCTTTTAAAAATTCTCTGATAAATTAAAAATGGAGAATAAATGCTCTTTTAATTTAGTAATATTTCATTAAATTCATTGCAATTAATATTTTAACTAATTTAAAACATCATCAAATCAAAATTTATTCTATATTTCAGGAAACATTTATCTGAAGTTAAAAATTTCCAGACTTTTAGTATGCTTATCTAACCTATGGTTCTTACAATTTTATAAAAACATTAATTAGGTTAGAATAGTTAAAATAAATATTGGATTATTACCTAAAATGGTGCATGCTGTTTATTATTAGTACATTGTTATTCTTATGTTTTTAAATAACTAGAGCAATATGTCTCAATATTGCATACAAGTAAAAATGGGGATGTATTACTTTCTTCAGCTATAATTATTTTTCTTCATCGCATTAACAGTTCTAGACAGTAAGTAAGGTTTTTACAAGTTCTAAAATAATCAGGCTAAGCATCTTCTGTGCTACTGAATATTTTATGACATTCCACTATTACATGTCTCTTAATTCTAACCTAACCCTAAAAAATTATTATTTCTTCATCATTCTATGAAGAATCAAATCAGTCACTGTAATTTCAGCTACGAATAGTATATTAAAATAATAACCTATAAAGCAAAAGAATTTGAAAAGAATATATATAACTGAATTGACAAGCAGTACACCTAAACCTAACATTATATTGTAAATCAGCTATATTTCAAAAATATTATATAAATATTAATATATCAATTAAGTCCATACTAAACAATTAATAAGTTTGCTATTTAATTTCTTAATTTCATACATTTAGCTTTATAACAAATTTCTCAAGATCTTTGTAAAATATTATTTCTGGAGGAAACCTGAGTCGTTCCTGGCACAGCTAGGTCCATTTCAGGAGATTAAAATAATTGCTGAGTAAATAACAGGATACCGTTTTTTCATGTTTGAGCTTTGGCGCTAGATGATAAGGTTGCTCAGCAGTGTTCTCTCTTCCTCTCCTTTCGAGCACAGGGTTGTGGATGCTCTCCACCATCTCAATATCAGGTATGGCCATGTGAACTGATCTCACTGGATTGCTAGTTCTGGACACCCCAGTCTTCTCTCATCTTTGCCTTTTGGGAGCAGGTGTCTATCCCTAGGTATCATAACATTAAAGCCATCTGCTTCTGCTGCTGCTGCTGCTAAGTCACTTCAGTCGTGTCCAACACTGTGAGATCCCATAGACGGCAGCCCAACAGGCTCCTCTATCCTTGGGATATTCCAGGCATGAACACTGGAGTGGGTTGCCATTTCCTTCTCCAATGCATGAAAGTGGAAAGTGAAAGTGAAGTTACTCAGTTGTGTCCAACTCTTTGTGACCCCATGGACTGCAGCCCACCAGGCTCCTCCATCCATGGGTTATCCCAGGCAAAAGTACTGGAGTGGGTTGCCACTGCCTTCTCTGACTATATCCCAGAGTTTGTCCAAATTCATGGCCATTGAGCTGGTGATGCTGTCTAATCATCTCATTCTCTGCTGCCCCCTTCTCCTGCCCTCAATCTTTCCCAGCCTCACAGTCTTTTCCAGTGAATCAGCTGGCTCCTTACATCAGGTGGCCAAAGTACTGGAGCTTCAGCTTCAGCACCAGTCCTGCTAATGAATAGTCAGGGTTGATTTCCTTTAGGACTGACTGGTTTGGTATTTTTTTCTGTCCAAGGACCTGTCAAGAGTCTTCTCCAGCACCACAATTCAAAAGCATCAATTTTTCCATGC
Organism: Litocranius walleri; assembly: GCA_006410535.1. Classification (NCBI taxonomy): domain Eukaryota; kingdom Metazoa; phylum Chordata; class Mammalia; order Artiodactyla; family Bovidae; genus Litocranius; species Litocranius walleri. Next base: position 3,277,144 of record SJYG01000118.1, on the reverse strand, counting down.
TCAGTCTTCACTGTGGTCCAACTCTCACATCCACATATGACTAGTGGGGAAACCATAGTTTTGACTATATGGACATTTGTCGGCAAAAATGATGTCTCTGCTTTTTAATATGCTGTCTAGCTGTGTCATAGCTTTTCTTCCAAGGACCAAGTGTCTTTTAATTTCATGTCTGCAGTCACCATATGCAGTGATTTTGGAACCCCAGAAAATAAAGTCTGTCACTATTTCCATGGTTTTCGCATCTATCTGCCATATGTTGATGGGACCAGATGCCATGATCTTAGTTCTTTAATGCTGTGTCAAGTCAAATTTTTTACTCTCCCCTGTCACCCTCATCAAGAGACTCTTTCATTCCTCTTCAATTTTTGCCATTAGAGTGGTATCATCTGTATATCTGAAGTTGTTGATATTTCTCCCAGCACTCCTGATTCCAGCTTGTGCTTCATCCAGCCAGGCATTTTGCCTTATGTACTCTGCGTGTGGTTTAAATATGCAGGGGAAAATATACAGGCTTGTCACAAATGAAAAAAATAAAAAAGCCATATTAATCCTATTGATGTGTACTTACTTTGATATCATTTCTTTTACTGAATTTGTTTTTCATTCTCCACATATAACTTAAAATTGTTATTATCTACTACATAATGAAATTTGACTACTCTGGAAGTAATTGCATATTTCTAAAGTGCATTTCATTGTCCCCCAGTTTATTAAACAATAAATACTATTTTATCTGTTCATTTGATTTTCTTAGCAGCATCACTATGAACTACAATTATTGTGCTGTGATATTCAGGACCCCAACAGAGCTGGAGGGAGCTATTGTCTCACACCTAAGACCTTAAGGTGATGCTCTATTGTTGGAAGCATTTTTGATCACAGCTCCTTCTTTTACTGTCAGGATCATACAGCTATTAGCGTGTATCTTCGGGCAAGCTATTTCTCATCTAGGCTTTAGTTTTGCATTTTCAAATATTCCTACTTCATAAACTACAGGAGAGAATTAGATGACAGTAATATAAGCACAGAGTAGGCACAGTAGGTGCGCAATAATTAGCACCTCTTATGACAAGTTTAGCTATGGGCATTATCTACATTTAAATTGTAACTTCCATTGTACTGTGAGCTTTCAAAAAGATGCAAACCCAGGAGAACTGCATGAAAAAAAAACTGAAGAAAAATAACAACCAAATTCCCCAGGGAATGAACACTGTGAAATTTATTTTGTGGCTCAGTGGTCATGGTTCATATGAACACTGTGTTTTGAATATGCGAGACTAATGACTGTTTCCTTTTAATAAATGAAGGAGCTGTTGTGAAACATAAAATTTCCAAAATTTAAACTTTTGGCTCAGTTATCTTCAGGAAATCCATGACTGAATTCCACTTTTTCTTTTTTTCCCCTGTATTATATATTGCTTTATATCAAAACATAATATGCAATTAGTAAAAATAATAATTAAACAGAATACTAGCATTTATATTGTATTATCACAATAGTATTTGATGACTGGAAGAATGGAGTGAAAGATTCAAAGCTAGAAGATCCCCAAAGTCATCATTTATCTCAAATGGACTTTATTTGAAGGATGGGGCTATCAAGTCTGAATGGCTGGGCCAGAAACTCAGAGCAACACTTCCTCCTTCTGCTGGTACTGAAGAGTCAGAGACACACTGCTACTGCTGCTAAGTTGCTTCAGCCGTGTCCAACTCTGTGTGACCCCACAGACAGCAGCCCACCAGGCTCCCGTCCCTGGGATTCTCCAGGCAAGAACACTGGAGTGGGTTGCCATTTCCTTCTCCAATGCATGAAAGTGAAACATGAAAGTGAAGTCACTCAGTCGTCTCTGATCCTCAGCGACCGCATGGACCGCAGCCTTCCAGGCTCCTCCATCCATGGGATTTTCCAGGCAAGAGCACTGGAGTGGAGATGACTCTTATACTATAGATGTAACAATTCTCCCTTCTAACACAACCCCAAGATTTTGAACTTGTGTGGTGCAGGAAACAAAAGCAAACTTCAAGAACTCTGGAGGAAAGAGCTTTCAGTATCAAAAATGCAGTGTTAAGTTGCTGTAGTCATGTCCAACTCTTTGCGACCCTATGGATTATAACCCACCAGGCTCCTCTGTCCATGGGATTCTCCAGGCAAGAATACTGGATTGGATTGCTGTGCCTTCCTCCAGGGGATCTTCCCAACACAGAGATCCAACTTCAAATGGACTTTATTTGAAGGATGGGGCTATCAAGTCTGAATGGCTGGGCCAGAAACTCAGAGCAACACTTCCTCCTTCTGCTGGTACTGAAGAGTCAGAGACACACTGCTACTGCTGCTAAGTTGCTTCAGCCGTGTCCAACTCTGTGTGACCCCACAGACAGCAGCCCACCAGGCTCCCGTCCCTGGGATTCTCCAGGCAAGAACACTGGAGTGGGTTGCCATTTCCTTCTCCAATGCATGAAAGTGAAACATGAAAGTGAAGTCACTCAGTCGTCTCTGATCCTCAGCGACCGCATGGACCGCAGCCTTCCAGGCTCCTCCATCCATGGGATTTTCCAGGCAAGAGCACTGGAGTGGAGATGACTCTTATACTATAGATGTAACAATTCTCCCTTCTAACACAACCCCAAGATTTTGAACTTGTGTGGTGCAGGAAACAAAAGCAAACTTCAAGAACTCTGGAGGAAAGAGCTTTCAGTATCAAAAATGCAGTGTTAAGTTGCTGTAGTCATGTCCAACTCTTTGCGACCCTATGGATTATAACCCACCAGGCTCCTCTGTCCATGGGATTCTCCAGGCAAGAATACTGGATTGGATTGCTGTGCCTTCCTCCAGGGGATCTTCCCAACACAGAGATCCAACCCATGTCTCTTAGGTCTCCTGCATTGGCACATGGGTTCTTTACCACTAGTGCCACTCCAGTCCAGTGGTTAGAAAGCAGAACAGGGAAGCAAAGTAATCTCTCATTAACTTTGGGTGCTTAAAAGATAAAATCTCCGCAATGTGATGTAGAGTGGTTTGCCATAAACTTACAGGTCTTCCCCACAGACCATTTGGAATTAAAACTAGATGAAATTTAAGTGAAACTTCACCCCAATTGTGGAAAGATGTATTATTAATTGATTGTTTCATCTCCTCACCCTACCTGTGTAACAGGTAAAGCAATATACACTGTCTGGGGAAGAACAACAACAATTTCAATTACTACATATTATGAGACAAAGGAAGAATTTTCTTCAAGGCCAAGAAAACAGCAAGAAAATAAAAACTGTCATCAAGGGAAAAAACATAAATAAAAGTGAATGCATAGACAGGCTATCTGCTGAAGTTAGTAGGTACAATCTTTACTGCAAATGCATATTTTTTAATAGCAAAAAAGACAAGGAAACCAGGGTCTTAAAAGGGAGAGAATGTTAACAGATAATTGCAATCTCTTAAACAAAAAGCAGGCATTCTATAATTAATACAATGTCAGAAAGTTAATGATCATGAAGTAGATTTAATTAATGCTGAGAAGATAAGATTAGTAAATTTGAAGACAAGTAAATGGAAATTATCAAAATTGAATCCTATAGTTAACATTCAAAAAACCTAATCAGGGTACAGAAGTATATAGAACTATTGGATTATTGATCATATATAAAAGAATGCTCAAACTACTGCACAATTGCACTCATCTCAAATGCTAGTAAAGTAATGCTTAAAATTCTCCAAGCCAGGCTCCAGCAATATGTGAACTGTGAACTTCCAGATGTTCAAGCTGGTTTTAGAAAAATCATAGGAGCCAGAGATCAAATTGCCAACATCCACCGGATCATGGAAAAAGCAAGAGAGTTCCAGAAAAACATCTATTTCTACTTTATTGACTATGCAACATCTTTGACTGTGTGGATCACAATAAACTGTGGAAAATTCTGAAAGAGATGGGAATACCAGACCACCTGACCTGTCTCTTGAGAAATCTGTATGCAGGTCAGGAAGCAACAGTTAGAATTGGACATGGAACAACAGACTGGTTCCAAATAGGAAAAGGAGTACGTCAAGGCTGTATATTGTCACCCTGCTTAGTACATCATGAGAAACACTGGGCTGGAGGAAGCACAAGCTGGAATCAAGATTGCTGGGAGAAATACCAGCAACCTCAGAAATGCAGATGATACCACTCTTATGGCAGAAAGTGAAGAAGAACTAGAGAGCCTCTTGATGAAAGTGAGAGAAGAAAGTGAAAAAGTTGGCTTGAAGCTCAACATTCAGAAAATGAAGCTCATGGCATCCGATCCCATCACTTCATGGGAAATAGATGGGGAAACAGTGGAAACAGTGTCAGACTTTATTTTGGAGGGCTCCAAAATCACGGCAGATGATGACTGCAGCCATGAAATAAAAAGACGCTTACTCTTTGGAAGAAAAGTTATGACCAACCTAGTTAGTACATTCAAAAGCAGAGACATTACTTCGCCAACTAAGGTCCATCTAGTCAAGGTTATGGTTTTTCCAGTAGTCGTGTATGGATGTGAGAGTTGGACTGTGAAGAAGGCTGAGCACCGAAAAATTGATGCTTTTGAACTGTGGTGCTGGAGAAGACGCTTGAGAGTCCCTTCGACTGCAAGAAGATTTGGAAGGAATGATGCTAAAGCTGAAACTCCAGTACTTTGGCCACTTCATGCGAAGAGCTGACTCATTGGAAAAGACCCTGATGCTGGGAAAGATTCAGGGCAGGAGGAGAAGGGGATGACAAAGGATGAGATAGTTGGATGGCATCACGAACTCGGTGGGTGTGAGTCTGAGTGAACTCTGGGAGATGGTGATGGACAGGGAGGCCTGGGGTGCTGCGATTCATGGGGTCGCAAAGAGTCGGACACGACTGAGCCACTGAACTGAATGACTGACTGACTGATGATTAAAGGACCAGAAAAAGAGGAGAGAATGACTGGGATAGAATTAGACTTAGAAATATAAATATATTTCCTAATGTTCATTGTTAGTATGCTAAAATACATTGGATCTTTATACAGTGAATCTGGGACATCTGATCCTGCTCTGGACAAGCGTGTTCAGTCCTGCTGGCTGTTTGATGGGTTTGTTAAGCTATTCTGCACATATGTATGCGTCACCAGTGAATAAAAAAACTGATTGCTTTCTTTCTCTTTGGTAATGCTTTATTTTTTTTCCCTGTCCTGTTGCACTAAGAGCTCAAGCAAAAAGTTAAATAGAAGTAGTGAAGAGAGATATCTTGTCTTGTCTTAGTATAGAAGAAAACATTCACTCATAAATACAATGTGGCTTGTAGGTTTTGTAGAGAGTGAGTATCTGGTTAAGCATGCTTCTTCGTATTATTATTTCATTGAGAAATTGTATGATGAATTCATTTTAAATTTTGTCAGATGTGCTTTTTTAAAAATCTGTTTATTCATTATATTTTTTCCTAGATGCCCTTAATTTGGTGAATTGCATTTATTGAGTTTTTTTAATGTTGAATAAATGTTGCATTTCTATGATAAACTTCTTTAAGTATAACATATTATTCATTTTATATATCACTGATTTTAATTTTCTATCATTTTGTTAAGGGTTTTGGGTTTTATATTTTGAGTGATGCTGACTTGAATTATTCTTGCAATACCTTTTACTGGTTTTAGAAGCAAGATTATACTTGTCTCATAAATGTGTCTAGAAGTGTCCCTTCCACGTCCATTTTCTGAATAAAAAAAAGATTGCATAGGCTGACACTTTTTTCTTCCCTAAGTGTTTGACATATTTCATGAGCACTGACATCTTAGTCTGAGATTTATTTTGTATGAAAAAAAAATTACTTATGCAATTTTAATAGGATTGAAATAGGGCTACTTATTTATTAATAGATAACAAGCTTTAATACGCTATTGAAGAGCTTATGTTTATGAAGCTAATTGTCTATTTATCTAAGCTGGTGAATGTACTGTAATAAATTTTGTCATGCTCTTCTCTATTTCTTTAAGAAATATTTTTATTGTCTATACTGGTGTCCAGTCCTTAATACTGGTCATTTTTATCCTTGTTCTTACACTCTCAATCAGTCTAGGTAGAAATTTCTTGATTTTATTGAGAGAGCTTGACATCCAGTGCTTCATTATTTCCTATTTTTAACTTCTTTTATATTTTTATTTCATTGCTTCTGTTCTTTTAATTTAATCTCTTCCTTTTTCTATTCATAAGGTGGAAAATTAAATTTTTCTTCTGAAATCTTCATAGATTTATATAGCTATGATCAATATTGTTTTATTTTTTGTGATAAAAGCCAAATATTCTTTTTGTCTTTTTATATCACTATATGGTTTTCCAAGAACTATATGTTTAGTGACTATTGCTCATTAAATTATCTTGGCTCTTGAGGGGGGAAAAAAAAGACTATATCTGTTTGGTCAAAGTCCACTTATTTACACTTTCAGTGTTATTCAATCTCTTCTAAACATTTGTGTTTTCATCTAGGGTCATTCTTCAGTCTGCAAGTTGCCTTTGATTACCTCTTGTAGTGTAATTCCCCCCTTGACTCAGTTTCTGCCTGAGAAGTCCTAATTTCACTAGCTCTAGAATTTTAGGTTGACTATTATATTTTCTCTTAATTGAGCACAACACTAATTAATTCTCTTTATTAAGCACAAACTGTTTCTGGCCCTTTCAGTCTAATGTAATTGTAGAGTTTTCTTTTATATATCCTTCTTAAATCCTTTCTGGGCTTCCTATGAATATAATAGAAATTTACACAGTGCTCCAAAAGGACCATTCATAAATCTTTTTGAGACACATTCTGTTATATGTGATCTTTGTGTGAGACATTTGTAGTGCAAGGCACTCATGATTCCTAGAAGGCCTTTTGTCAATTTTAGCTTAATTCTACTATCCACTGCCCTATATCTCTCCGAATCCTTGAAAGTAGATTTGATAGCCTCATCCCGATGTCATCTCTCCTCTGATGCCTTTCATTGCATACAGATTCTTCTGAGAATAAAACTTCTGTATAAAAAAAAAAAAACTCCTTCAACCATATACCTTGTCTTCTATATTGCCACTAAATTGTGCTTACAAACTGAACACAACTGAAGAAAGGAATTTTCAGACAAACAGTTGAGAATTTCAGAGAGGTCTTGAAAATGGAAGTGTGAATCCCCCAGGAAAAGCTAAACAAACTTGGCTGTACATCCGCCCTGCTTTTGCCATCCCATCATTGCCTTCACTGTAACTCTTTAAACAAGAGAGATAGCTCTTAAATTCTTAAATAAAGGGAACCTTGGGATTCCAAGGTGGCTCAGACAGTAAAGAATCTCCCTGCAATGCAGGAGACACCAGTTCAGTCTCTGGGTTGGGAAGATCCGTTGAAGAAGCCAATGGCAGTCCACTCCAACATTCTTGCCTGGAGAGTTCCTTGGACAGAGGAGCCTGTAGGGCTACAGTCCAGGGGGTCACAAAGAGTCGGACACGACTGAGTGACCAGCACTTTCACTTTTCAGAAGACACAGTTCTTCTCTGTGAAAAATCTGCTTCCATAAAGGAGAATGACCTAGAACAGTTCAAGCAGAGAAGATGAAGAGAACAAAAACATTTTGAAATAAGCACATTCTAGACTACATTCTGAAAGTTCTATGAACTGCTTTGGGACATTTGGGTTTCTTAATTCTATCCCCCTTTTTTTTGACATCACTAACACTTCATTTCTTCTTTCTCCTGTAATCTCTCATCCATGGAAAATGAAGGAATAAGGGATTATTTCACCAAAGCAAGGAGCTCCTGGCTAAATGGAAAACAGCGTGAGGCTGAAGTTTCTTAGTGAAAGAATGCTGACAATATTTTATATTTTCTGCATGCATGGTTTAGAATTTACATCAAACTAGAGCAACTCTTTGTTATCTCTATTCTTCAAATTAGTAAATTCTAAAGAATCTGACACAAATACCCATTAAGCAACACCAAATCAAGTCACATAATTAGGACAGAGAAAAAGTAAAGACTAGTTATTAACCTGGTTGTGATATGAGTAAATATGCGGTGAAGGGAAATGACAAGATCATAGAGGTATTTGAAAGAAGGAGGGATAAGTAAGTAAAGAAACATTTTAATTTTATTTTCTTGTACCTCTCTTTTGCTCTCCCTTTCCTTCCTTCTAGGGAGAGGTCACAATGATGAGACAG
>SJYG01000118.1:3089638-3267665 GCA_006410535.1 Litocranius walleri | reverse complement strand
CCCATGCTGGCCCGTGTCACATTTGGAATTCATTTGCATAGCTGGGTAGCACTCCTTGTGGAGTCGCGCTGAGCAATTGTGCAGCTGTGACAGCTTGAAATAGAAAAGCTAATGCAACCAGCCATTGACTTCCTCTTTTCCTAAGCCCCAACCAGGAATTCTTGACATGGAAAGGGTGAGGATCCCTCAAAACAGAAGGGAAAATGAATGAAGCTCTCAGATATTGTGTGCTAAAATATCATCAGGCATTTTGCATTTCTAAATTAACATTCTTTGGCTCTGATTTCTGCAGGCACCTCCGATTATACTTACCTACTTTGCTTTACTGGTTGAAAGGAGAATAGTGCTGTTGGGTTCCTTAATAGATATCTTCCCTTTGCCTTTTGGGAAACAAAGACTTGAGTAATTTTCCTAAAGTTTGAAAATTCAGGAAAGCTTTTTTTCACTTCTCTTTTTTATGTTTCCTTCGATGTGTACTGGCCTCCTTATCTTTTACTCTCTCTCCAGCCATATCTCTCTGTGCAAACATGAACATGGACATACGCATGCATATGGCACAACGCATTGTAAAACAGGAGCCTCTGATTGAGTCTCCTGAATTAATTGAATTTTAATGTTTTCAGAACACTATGTGGAAAGTAAAATATTTTTTGCACACAGACCTCTGTACATTTGTCTATTATAGTTAACAGTACCTTACAATTTAAGCAATGATTCTTCTAAAATGTGAAAAATAATATACTCAGTTATCTTTCATTGGAATTTCTCTTCACATAAACCAAATAATGGATTACACGTTGACCGTATTTCTTTTAAAATAAGTGAGTCACTGCAATATAGCCTCATTATTTTAGAATATATTGTCATGAGATAGGTACTTAGGGAGGTGAGGAAAGTCAGTTTTTCTCACTAAAAAAGAATCAAGACAAAAAGTGTATTGGTTGGATAAAGCTGGGTTTTTGAAGATTAAAATTTTGTTAAAGTTTATTCCTTTACTATTTGTATCCAGAAAAGTCTTCATTAAAATTTATTGGCTCAACTAAATAGGTTTATATCAGATGCATTGACTTTTCCAAAATCTAATATAATGCCTTAAATTAACATTGCAAAACCCAGTAATTATTTTATTCATGCCAAATGTCAGTTAAAACATCAATATCTGAGTGGTTTCCATGAATCAGATTTTGCTAAACTTTCTAGACCCTTCTGGAAGATATATTGCTTATTGATACATATGTATGTTTGTGATGCTGTTGGGAGCGTGGGGTGAGTACAGAGCAGAAGTGGTGGTTGAATAAAGCTGTGCAAAAATGATCAGAGAGTTTCATATTGTTCTACACACACATACATAGGGAACCATGACTGGACACGGAAGGCATTCAGGTCTCACTTGAGACTATTTCACTCTGTTGATGACTCCTGTGAAGCGTCAAAATCCCACCATGACTCCTGTTTTATCAGGATCCAGGCAGCTTTCAAATTACATGCACGTAGAGTTTCTTCTCCAATTACATCTCCAGGCCAACTTCTCTGAACAATGCCATCTGCTTACGCTGGCCAGGGGAAATCAGAACAGCTGAGGACTGGCACCAACCAGAAATCTCCCTGACACATATTATTGGGGATTATGTGATAAGTCTTTGGTGAGTTTTCCAAATTGGGTGTGTATATTATCAGGTTTGGCTAAAACTAAGGCAAAAATTAATTTCTAGGTCAACTAATGGATTTTCAGGGAAAAGTAAATATCAAGATGATCCTACCAGAAACTCCCATGTAGCTGCAAATTCCACTTAGGTTTTCCCAAGCAGAAACCTTCTCCTCCGATTCCGTGCCTCTTCTGTTGACTATCGTGTGCTGTGTGCTATGCCACTTCAATCTTGTCTGACTCTTTGAAACCCCATGAACTGTGGCCAGCCAGGCTCCTCTGTCTGCGGAATTATCTGGCAAGGATACTGCAGTAGGTTGTCATGCCCTATCACATATGCCGCTTATAGATCTCTTGCTTCATTACCACATATTATACGATATATGTGTTATGTCAGCCCTGAGGATCAAACACTAATATTAGTCTTATTACTGAAACTCCAATACTTTGGCCACCTGATGTGAAGAGCTGACTCATTGGAAAAGACTTTGATGCTGGGAAAGATTGAGGGCAGGAGGCAAAGGGGACGACAGAGGATGAGGTGGTTGGATGGCATCATCGACTCAATGGACATGGGTTTGGGTGGACTCCGGGAGTTGGTGATGGACAGGGAGGCCTGGCCTGCTGTGGTTCATGCAGTCACAAAGAGTCAGACAAGACTGAGAAACTGAACTGAACTGAACTTGACATAAATGAGTAATCTAGGAGAAATTAAGGTAATAATGAAAAGAGGAAGAAAGATAATTCATTCCCCTATGTATCAGGCAATATATTGATATAATATTTTTTCTTTAATCTTTGATTTTCTTTAACTCTCATAATTCAATGAGTTGAATATCATCTCCAGTCTACATCTGAGGATAACAAAACATTATACAGGCAATTGGTGGAAGCGCTAATGTCCTTTGACACAAAGAGAAACCTGTACTTCAGAAGCCTCCATGATGGCCCTCCTCTGACCATGCTTCTCTCTTGGAAGGGAGTCTTAAGCAGCAAAGGGACATGCCCACCGAGCTTCTATGCCCATCTGTAGACCAGGTTCACGTTCAAGAATCCTGGACTCTTGAATCCTCGGCCAAATGATCTAAGCTCAGTTCCATCATCATCAGTATGGATCTTTTCTCCTCCCAAGGGTAATCCAGAGCTTCCCTGGTGGCTCAGAGGTTAAAGCGTCTGCCTCCAATGCGGGAGACCCGGGTTCGATCCCCGGGTCAGAAAGATCCCCTGGAGAAGGAAATGGCAACCCACTCCAGTATTCTTGCGTGGAGAATCCCATGGACTGAGGAGCCTGGTGGGCTGCAGTCCACGGGGTCACAAAGAGTCGGACACGACTGAGTGACTTTACTTACTTAAGGGTAATCCATACCGCTCAGGACTTTTAACACTGAGTCCAAGGGGACTCAGCTTGGGTGTGCAGATGGTCATCCATGCCCTTGCACATCAGACTGCTTGTGATGCCGCATAAAGTCAGAAGGAAGAACAAGGGGTGTTAGGCCAGAAACCTGGGGAGAAATCCAAGGAGTCTCAGTGTGGTCCTAGCCTTTCAGAGTGCTATAAAAGTATATTTGTCATGGTGAGAGAAGAGAACCTGTTTTATTTAACATCCTACTAGCTTGGTTTGGCTTCCCTGGTGGCTCAGACAGTAAAGCGTCTGTCTACAATGTGAGAGACCTGGGTTCGATCCCTGGGTTGGGAAGATTCCCTGGAGAAGGAAATGGCAACCCACTCCAGTACTCTTGCCTTGAAAATCCCATGGATGGAGGAGCCTGGTGCAGGCTACTATCCATGGGGTCGCAAAGAGTCGGGCACGACTGAGCAACTTCATTTTCACTTTCACTAGCTTGGTTTGCAATCTTCCAACCCAGAATATACATTGGAAGGACTGATGCTGAAGCTGAAGCACCAATACTTGGGCCACCTGAAGTGAAGAGCTGACCCTGATGCTGGGAAAGATGGAGTTCAAGAGAAGGGGACAACAGAGGATGAGATGGTTGGATGGTATCACTGACTCGATGGACTTGAGTTTGAGCAAGCTCCTGGAGATAGTGAAGGACAGGGGAGCCTGGCAGGCTGCAGTCGGTGGAGTCACAGAATCAGACCTGACTGAGTGACAGACAGCAACCACGATAGTTAGATATATTGTACATGAACTTTTGGGGCCTCCAAAATAGTATGATTGACACTTGGTGCAGGAACCAGGCTTTAAACCAAAATCTCTTACTCCAGGTTCTAAGCCCTTTGCCAGTAAACTAGATCTGTCTCTCCCCTTTTCCTTTGTGGGAGAAGTAAAGTAAAAGCCCCTAGATTCCCATCAACTCTGTTCTTCTTTTATCTTTTTATATACTTTAAGGACAGGAATTCTTTCAAGGACAGGAATTCTTTCAAATCTGCTGCAGACTGAATATTTCTCATCCCCGTGTGGCAATTTTTGGAGGCAGGGCCTTTGAGAGATGTTTAAGTCATGAATTCAGAGCCCTCATGACTGGGATCAGTGGGCTTACACAAGAGCCTTCAGAGAGAGCTCCCACCCTTCTGCTTTGTGAGGACAAAGCAATAAGAAAGGGGTTTAAACCAGGAGCCCGGCTCTCGCCAGACACTGACTCTACCAGCGTATTGATCTCCAACCACCCAGGCTGTAGAGCTGTGAGAAATCGTGGCTGGCCACAAAACTTGCTTCAGTTTTTCTGTAAGACGTTGCAGATTTTTGGATAATCCAATATATTTCTGCTGTTTATAACTTGAGAAAGACATTTCTGTTGTTTATAATGTCCTGGATGGGCTCTGATATCATCTTTTCTTTTTCTGGTCATAGAAGGAAAGCTTTCAAGAATTTACCAGTAAGCATAACATGAGTCGCTCCTAAAGGAGATCAGTGGTGGGTGTTGAAGGACTGATGTTGAAGCTGAAACTCCAATACTTTGGCCACCTGATGCAAAGAGCTGACTCATTTGAAAAGACCCTGATGCTGGGAAAGATTGAGGGCAGGAGGAGAAGGGAACAACAGAGGATGAGACAGTTGGATGGCATCACCGACTCGATGGACATGAGTTTGGGTGGACTCCGGGAGTTGGTGATGGACAGTTGTGCTGTGGTTCATGGGGTCACAAAGAGTCGGACACAACTGAATGACTGTACTGAACTGAACTGATAACGTGAGTTTTGTTTTATTTTTGTGTACCCTATTGTTGAGTTCAGAAAGTTTGCTTCTATTCTTAAGGGGATTATTCAGCTTTTTTTTTTTTTTTCATAAAGTGATGGATCTTATCAAATGATCGTTCCGTGTCTATTACAACTGTATGTTTGCTTCCCTTTTATTAATATGGTATACTATATTGATTGATTTTTGTATGTTAAGACACACTTAGAATTGTGTGGCAAATTCCATTTGGTCATGCTGTATAATCATCTTGATATGTTATACTCACTTTTTCAGAAATTTGCTGATGTATTTTATGTCAATATTTTTATAATATTTTGCTATCAGATAAGACTGCTCTCAATAAAAGTGAATCAGAAAGTGTTTTCTTTTTTTTTTTTTAGTTCAATGTTAATTCTTTAAATCATCATTATAGTTTACCAACAAAGTAATGTAGGTTTGGATTTTTTCTTTGTGGGAAAATGGTTTCAAATACTCAGTCTGTACACTCGTTACCGATCTGTTCAGGTTTGTGTGTTCTGAGGCAGTTATTTTTATTTATTTATTTATTGGCCATGAAGTATGGCATGTGAGATCTTAGTACCTCAACCAGGAATTGAACCCAAGTCCCTGGTTTGGAAGCAGAGTCTTATCCATCGGCCAGCCAGGGAAGTCCCCTGAGTCAGTTTTGGGAGTTTGCATCTTTTTAGGAATTTGTTCACTTCACCTGGAGTATATAATCTATTGCCATACAATTGCTCAGAGTATTTCCTTACAACCTTTATATTGTAAATCCAGCTTTCATTTTCCCTTTATCATTCCTGATTTAAGTAATTTAAATCTTTTTTCTTGGTCAGTCTTGCTAAGTCATCAATTTTATTGGTATTTTAAATGTTTCATTTTCTTCACTTTGCCTATTACTTTTTATGCTTTGTAGGTGTGATTTATATCTACAATCACTGGGGTTTCAGGATAAGAGATTATCCTTAATAATGTGGGTGGGTCTCATCCAATCAGTTAGAGGCCCTGAGAGCAACAAATGAGGTTTAAAGTGAAAAGAAATTCTGTCTCAAGACTGAAGTGCCAACTTCCTCCTGTTTCTAGCCTACGGGTTGCCCTGCAGATTACAGACCTGCCAGCTCTCATAATCATGTGAGAGTGAGATTTTTAAAGATTATATTTATATAGGTACATGTATGTACATATATCATACATGCACACACACACACATACACACACACACACACACACACACACACACACTATATTCTGGTTTGGACTCAGTGAATTTCCTAAATATGTAAATTGTGTATAACAGATTTGGAAACATCTTCCAATTTGCCCTCTCTCCTGTCTTCTATTACTTCTAACTGGAGCCTTGATATGGTGCTAGAATATCTTACACAATCTTATGTATCTTTTTAAGTCTTTTTGAGATATACCCTCACTCTTCTACAGAGCATTTCCTGTACAATTTCTTCAAGCCATCTGTTTAAGTTTTTCAAATCTATCTCTAATTCTATCTTAAGTGATGTTTATTTTGGTGCCTAGCCACTTAATTTCTATTTTAATTTTCATTCTATAATTTATTTCAGATTTAAATTTGCTGTCACGTATTATAACCTTTCCTTCATTATATTTTGTCAACTTCATCTCTTTAAGTATATCAGCCATTTATTTTATATATTCCATATGACAGTTCTCATATCAGTTGTCACTGCGTATCTATATCTGTGATTTTTTTTCTGATAAATCAAATTAATTGGGACTTATTTCACTTTGCATTTAGAAGACTCAGTTTAAGAGCTTTGTGTTTCCACACACAAAAATAATCTCAAAATGGATTAAAGATCTAAAGTAAGACCAGAAACTATAAAACTCCTAGAGGAGAACATGGGCAAAACACTCTCCGACACACATCACAGCAGGGTCCTCTATGACCCACCCCCCAGAATACTGGAAATAAAAGCAAAAATAAACAAATGGGACCTAATTAAAATTAAAAGCTTCTGCACAACAAAGGAAACTATAAGCAAGGTGAAAAAGACAGCCTTCAGAATGGGAGAAAATAATAGCAAATGAAGCAACTATGGAGAACAGTGTGGAGATTCCTTTAAAAACTGGAAATAGAACTGCCTTATGATCCAGCAATCCCACTGCTGGGCATACACACCAAGAAAACCAGAAATGAAAGAGGCACATGTACCCCAATGTTCATCACAGGACTGTTTATAACAGCCAGGACATGGAAGAAACTTAGATGTCCATCAGCAGATGAATGGATAAGAAAGCTGTGATACTTATACACAATAGAGTATTATGCAGCCATTAAAAAAGAATACATTTGAATCAGTTCTAATGAGGTGGATGAAACTGGAGCCTATTATACAGAGTGAAGTAAGCCAGAAAGAAAAACACCAATACAGTATACTAATGCATATTTATGGAATTTAGAAAGATGGTAACAATAACCCTGTATGCAAGATAGCAAAAGAGACACAGATGTATAGAACAGTCTTTTGGACTCTGTGGGAGAGGGTGAGAGTGGGATGATTTGGGAGAACAGCATTGAAACATGTATAATATCATATATGAAACAAATCGCCAGTCCAGGTTCGATGCGGGATACAGGATGCTTGGGGCTGGTGCACTGAGATGACCCAGAGGGATGTTATGGGGAAGGAGGAGAGAGTGGGGTTCAGGATGGGGAACACGTGTATTCCTGTGGCAGATTCATGTTGATGTATGGCAAAACCAATACAATATTGTAAAGTAATTAACCTCCAATTAAAATAAATAAATTTATATTTTAAAAAATAAATAAATTTTAAAAAGTAAAGTTATATATATAAAAAAGAGCTTTGTGGGTTTTGTCATCATAAAGGATCTACTGGTTGAACTTTGAACCCTAGATGTAAGATGTGTGTCCTCTGGATGTGTGTGTCTCTTCCTTTGTGTTGTATATGCACCCAATTTCTTTCACCTTTTCCTTTCTTCTTCAGGGAAATAGGAGGCACTACCAATTCCAAATTGATGTAAACTAAATGTTTACCTCTCATGTAAATTCTAGATTTTTCCTATTTTATCTCCTGAACATGCTACTGATCAGAGGTCCTCACGTTAGCAAGGTTCTCAATAAATCTGTGTTTTAAACCATCAGAAACTGGCATTCACTGTTAGAGAAATATTGACTCCAGAGATTTTTGCTGAGTAGATTCATGACTTATTTTTGTTTCTGACCAGAACAGTGTGTAAGAATCTTTAAACTTTTCTTTAAATTTTAATTCATTAGAAATAAATATAATCTACCATACATCAACAGATGATATGTTTTTAATATTTATGGAATCAAAAGCAGTTTTATCTCTTATAAGAATATATTTAATATATTTAACAAAATACTTTTAATATTTCATATATTTAATATTCATATTATGTGCACACATGATTATTACAAGAGAAAGTTATATTAACATTACTAGTTAACATATATTTCATATTGACTTTAAATATTTTAAAAGTTAAAATGTGGCATGTGTTTTTTAAATTATGTTACTGCACCCCTGGGCTTAGTGACATAGGATGTAACTCATAAACTGTATAATATGAATATTTATATACACACAGAATGATACATATTTAAATATGGTGCTTCCTCTGATTATTCTAACTCTGAGTGAATAAGAATACCTTACCATAACAAGGAACTTGACTTTTTATGGAGACTATAGTGAGAATTCATTATATTACTTGTGAAACACTCATGAGAAAACCTTTTTGTCAAGAATTTCACATCCATTCTAGTTACGCGTTCACCATGTTCAACCCTGAAACATTATCGCTTTGAAACAACATTCAGGAAGATGCCCCTGGGAAATACAAAAGGCCAGTGGTAAATTTTCAAGAATTGCTCTAAAAAGCTGCTCAAGTGAAGGCTTCGCTCAATTTCCTGGTGTTTGTGCTGGCTCCATGCATTTCCTGTCAGAGGCACAGGTTACATTTGGTTACCTTATGAGCAGCAGAACAATCCAGATGCAGGATCAGTGCTAAGGCTTCCCTGGGATTGTGGAGCATGTCTGGGCGGAGTGCCTGTCTCAGCCGCTGGCTGGCCACTGGGCACCTGCCAGTCCCGGCGCCCTTGTCTGAGCCATCATTCCCGAGCCACATCTCGCCTGAGCCCAAGAGCAGGGGAGAACGAGAACTGCAAACATTTGGAGTAAGGATGAAGGGGAAAAAGCACTTTGGTTTTTAGGAAGGTGAGGGCTCAGTTCAGTTCAGCCGCTCAGTCGTGTCCAACTCTTTGCGACCCCATGAATCGCAGCACGCCAGGCCTCCCTGTCCATCACCCACTCAGACTCACGTCCATCGAGTCAGTGGTGCCATCCAGCCATCTCATCCTCGGTCGTCCCCTTCTTCTCCTGCCCCAGTCCCTCCCAGCATCAGAGTCTTTTCCAATGAGTCAACTCTTCGCATGAGGTGGCCAAAGTACTGGAGTTTCAGCTTTAGCATCATTCCTTCCAAAGAAATCCCAGGGCTGATCTCCTTCAGAATGGACTGGTTGGACCTCCTTGCAATCCAAGGGACTCTCAAGAGTCTTCTCCAACACCACAGTTCAAAAGCATCAATTCTTCGGTGTTCAAACTTCTTGGCTAGTCTACCGCTGAAAAGATCTTTAAGAGTGTTATATCTGGTATATGATTAAAGCTAAGATAGTATATTTTTAAGAATTATTATAGCATAGTTGCTTTACAATGTGGTGCTAGCTTCTGCTGTACAGCAAAGTGAGTCAGCCATATGCATATGTCTCTCCCCTCTTTCGGGGATTTCCTTCCCATTCAGGTCACCACAGAGCACTGCGTGGGGCTCCCTCCGCTATACAGTGCTCACTTGCATCCATCCCTCTGCGACCCTATGCCAGGCTCCTCTGTCCATGGGATTCTCTAGGTTAGAATACTGGAGCGGATTGACATTTCCTATTGCAGGGGATCTTCCTGACCCAGGGATGGGTCACATCACCTCGGAGGCAGATTCTTTACCTGCTGCACCACCCAGGAAGCCTGTGTTTTATGGTGGATTAATATATTTTTAACTGTAATTGGCCTTTCCTTGAAATATCATGAATTCTAATATGAACACATGCTAAGACTTAGAGGACTTTTCCATTTACTTTTGCTGTTCCACGTAGGATTTGCCTTTCTGTGGCTGGGGAATTACATTGCAGGGAACATAACTTCATCTCCCCCCAATAAAAACCACAAATGCCAGGTTTCATGTGCAAGCCTCTCTTGCAGGGAACATGACATAGCAACCCAAACTGGACATGCCACCCCCACATTTTGAATCATAAGCAATGTGACTCAGCAGGACCCATTCTTGCTATGGGTGGAAAACACTGACAAGTTACCCCCAGGTCCCTGCTGGCTCAGACGGTAAAGAATCCACCTACAATTTGGGAGACCTGGGTTCCATCCCTGGGTTGGGAAGATCCCCTGGAGGAGGGAAGCGCTACCCACTCCAGTATTTTTACTGGAGAATCCCCATAGACAGAAGAGCCTGGTGGGCTACAGCCCATGGGGTTGCAAAGAGTCAGACATGACCAAGCGACTGAGCACACACACTAGAGGTTCGATCTGGTGAGGTAATTTTAGTAGAAAAGTTACATCTGCCGCCCGTACTTCACTGACTTCATTTTTTCTTTCATATTTTTCGGTCATGCCCCACAGCATGTGGCTTCCCTGGTGGCTCAGATGGTAAAGCATCTGCCTGCAATGCGGGAGACCCGGGTTCAATCCCTGGATTGGGAAGATCCCCTGGAGAAGGAAATGGCAACCCATTCCACTACTCTTGCCTGGAAAATTCTGTGAACAGAGGAGCCTTGTAGTCTACAGTCCATGGGGTCACAAAGAGTTGGACATGACTGAGTAACTTCACTTCATAACAAGTGGGGTCTCAGTCCCTTGACCAGGGATCTAACCCCTGACCCTTGCATTGGAAGCTCAGAGCCAACCACTGGCCCACCAGGGAAGTCCTTTACTGACTGGATTTAGCTTATTATTTCTCTTTATGTAGCCTCCAAATTCTGTTCATCAGATTTCCTAGAGGATTTGTGAATCACTTAATATCTTTTTAATACATTCCTCTTCAGGTTAAATTATTCATACTTTCTTTGTTGCCTTCAATTAAGTATCTCATATAAAATGTGATTAGCTAATATAGCTTATTTTGTTCCTTAGAATTTCATTTCAGAAAATCATGTACAAACAATATCAACATTCATTAGTTATTGGATTATGATTTTGCAAGATGATTGTGATTTTGGCTAACTTTTTATGAAGGCAAGCTATGTTAGACACTGTGCTAAGAGTTTTATATGCAGTGTTGCCGATAATATTCAACATGGCATACAAAGTAGGTACTATTATTACTTTTCTCACACAGGTATAGAAACCTAGTCAAAAACAGACAATACTGTGCAAACACTACGGTAACGCTGTAGCGAACCCTGCCTCGAATGCAATTCCATGCTCCATTGTGTGCCTGTTATATATCAGTTAATGTGCTTAGAGCTAGAAATGCAAAAATTAATTATGAATATTCCTATCCTTGATTCATCTTTTAGGTAAAATAATAAAGTAAGTCTATAACTATTATTCATTGTGAAAATTTTATAATAGCATGATGGAAACTCAAATAAGGGCACAATCATTTCTCAACACGTGTCCTGAAAAGCTGTAGACCGGAGAAGACAAGGATTCCCTTTGTGCGTATATGCCATCTGCTGTTGGACAGTTTTGTCAGTATTATTTATGGGCTGAAAGGGTAAGACTGTTGTTGCTCAGTCACTAAGTTGTGTCTGACTCTTTGTGACTCAGGTACTGTAGCCCTCCAGGCTTCCCTGTCCTTCACCATCTCCCAGAGTTTGCTCAGACTCATGTCCATTGAGTCAGTGATGCCATCCAACCATCAGGGATGACAGAGGATGAGTTGGAAAGGGTAAGATACGGTGACTCAACAAAAACTAAATCCCGAAGATCACCCCTGATGCCTAATATATCAGAGAAGAATGTCAAATTTCACTCCTGTGAATTCCCTTCTAAGACTGCATTATCAGGAATTTCTTGGGATTTTGTTTTACAAATGATGACTAACTTTGGGGGATAACAAAAAGAAACAAGTATCAGGTTTGTTTGCAATATTTAAATGATATATTAGTCATAGGAAAACATTTGACTTTATACGGGTCAATTTTGACCTGACTACAAAATATTTTAATTGTGTAGATACTTAATGGTGTCTTTATATGTAAGAGATGGAGAAGGAAATGGCAGCCCAGTCCAGTATTCTTGTCTGGAAAATCTCATGGACAGAGGAGCCTGATTGGCTTTAATCCTTGGGGTCGCAAAGAGTTGGACACGACTGAGTGACTGAGCATGCATGTGTATGTAAGAGATAGCAATTTTCTCAGTAAGAATCAAGTCCGCACTTTTAATGAAATAGTTTTATGAATAAAGAGGTCAATAAGAAATACCATCTCCCACCACCAGAAACACACTTCAGATGTGAAACCTTTAAGGGACACAGACCAGACAGAAGCTGCGGCAGCTTCCTATTGTCTGTGAAACAAATCAGGCAAAAGTGTGGCTTAAAAGAACACAAATGCATTACCGTCGTTTGGAAGATGGCAGAAATCCCAGGCGGTGCTAGTGGCAAAGAAACTGCTTGCCCACGCAGGAGATGTAAGAGATGTGGGTCAGATCCCTGAGTCAGGGAAATCCCGTGGAGAAGGGAAAGGCAACCTAGTTCAGTGTTCTTGCCTGGAGAATCCCATGGACAGAGGAGATGGGCAGGCTGCGGTCCACAGGGTTGCAAAGAGTCGGACATGACTGAAGCAACTTGACACACACAGCAGAAATTCAAACTATGTCTCAAGAGGCTCAAATCAAGGTGTCAGCAGTGCTGTGTTTCCTGAGGCTTCAGGGGAGATGCTGTTTCTCTGCCTTTTCCTCTTTCTAGAGACACTTCGGTCCTTGACTGCTTTTCATCTTCAAAGCCGTCAAGAACATCACTCAGCTTCTGCTCTGGCACCACGTCTCCTCCTCTGACTGTCTTTCCTGTCTCCCTCTTTCACGCTTAAGGACCTTTATGATTCCACTGGATCTGCCTGGGTGATCTCTCCATCTGAAGCTCCTTTCCCTAACAGCAAAGCTCCCTTTGTCATCTAAGTGACAGATTCACAGATTCCAAAGATGAGGGTGTGGGTCTGTTGGGGGGCATTAATCTGTCAGCCACAGAAGCTTTTCCCTTCTACTTTGGCTCCCAATTTCTCTCCTACTGAATAAACTTTTTCTCTCCTGATTTCTTTCCCTTAAATATGCAGGCCTATTTTAGAATGTCTCGTTAAAGCAAATAAACTTCTCTTTGGACTTTATATCTGTCTGTAATTACAATCTTACCAGGTTTTATTCTTTAACAGCAGTCTTTTGAAAGTTTCTTTCACTCACTCTTTCCATTCCTTCTCTGTGAATCAATCTCCAGTTCATTTTATTCCCCAGGGAGATTGTATAACGGGTAACTCCAGAAAACACTCCCTCCCCCTTCATATTCGGAACCCTCTCAATAGCAATGAAGAGGCCTTCCTTCCTGGAATGGCCATTGAGCTTGGGTTTCATCCTATCACATTTCCATAGTTTTCCTCTGATCTCTGCAGGTTAAATCTTTTCCTAGTTCATTTGCTTTTTTTCCTTTATTTTCTATCTAGGTTAGTCTTGAACTTTTCTCCATTCCTGCAAAACTGTTTCTCTCTAGGTAATCTCATTCATTTGCTTTAGATACGGTCTATATGTCTTTTCTTCTTTCTGGAAAAAAAGAAAAAAATATATATATTCTATTTGAAGAAAATGAATAATTGTTCATGCCTATGTTTCAATGAAGTTATATATGGAAATTTTGTGTGTCAATGAATGCATATCTATCTCATTTCTATGGCAATGCAGTATTATGGACATGCCATAATTAATATAACTAGCTTATTGAGAAACTCTAATTTTCTATTTTTTTCTATTATAGCAGCATTTTGATAAATGTGCTTCCCTGGTGGCTCAGAGCTTAAAGCGTTTGCCTGAAAGGCGGGAGAGCCGGGTTCAATCCCTGGGTCAGGAAGGAAGATCCCCTGGAGAAGGAAATGGCAGCCCACTCCAGTATTCTTGCCTGGAGAATCCCATGGACGGAGGAGCCTGGTAGGTTAGTCCACGGGGTCACAAAGAGTCGGACACGACTGAGAGACTTCACTCACTTTGATAAATGTGTGACATGTAGTGACAAACATTTTAGTAGTGAGGAATACCAGAGAAGGATATTGAATTCATTTCAAAAGAAAAATCATAGCTGTTATACTGAGAACAGTATTTTCATCTGAAGTCCTTTCTGTCAGCAGAGTCCAGGAGTTCACGAACTTACTTCCCTACGCATTAAAGGACCCAAGGTCGTAAGAAAGAGAGTGAGTAGTTATGCAATCACACTGGAAAGTAGTCAGTTTCCAGCTATCTTCTCTTTTTCTGGAGAGGAGATACTTCCTCTTTCCTTGGTGCTTTTCCATAAGAATGGCCCTTTAAGAAATGAAGAAATATTCCAATAATATACACATGCACAGTGAAAAATTTTTTCTATATGTTTTGTTAAACGTATAGAAGCGATGACAATTTTTTTGAGCAACAATATAGGTTAAAACTCAGAATTTATATGGTCATATCTCTGATGATACCTGTTTTTCTCATTAAAAGCAGCTGATACCCAGCATAGCAGTGGTTTTGCTAAAGGCACACCTTCTGCCCTTTGGCTTAGGTTAGCCTTGGGAAGCCACCCTGTTTACCTCCGAGAAACTTAGAAAGAGTCCCTCCAAATTCCTGTTCTTTTCCGTATAAATGATTATCTGAACTGATCAATAGGAACAAAAAGCTTGGAATCCAATTTTCCTTAAGATGCCCTTGAGCGTGAACTTTGGCTGACTCAGGCCCAGCTGGCACAGTGCACCTCCTTAGGTGTCTTCCAGAAAAGCAGACTGACCTCAAGTGAAACATCCACCTTCCTAGAACACAAAAGTTGAGGAAATTTCTGAACCTTTTCTGTTTTCCAGAATCACAAGGCTCAGGTAATAGTCAACATTGTCAAGAACAGAAATAGTTGAACACAAATACACACATAAAATTTTTAAACAAAGTGGCAGAAGCAATTTAATGAAAGAAAGTGAAAGTGAAATCACTGTCGTGTCCACCTCTTTGTGAACCCATGGACTGTAGCCCACCAGGCTCCTCTGTCCATGGGATTTTCCAGGCAAGAGTACTGGAGTGGGTCGCCGTTACCTTCTCCAGAGTATCTTCCTAACCCAGGGATCGAACCCAGGTCTCCCACACTGTAAGCAAGACGTTTTACCATCTGAGCCACCAGAGAAGCCCAATTTAATGAAGAAATGTATTAAATAAAAATGGACATCTGTAAGCAGAGCAAACAAGCAACAATCTTCATTAAAACTACATTGTATTTAAAACATTGACCTATAGGTCCAAGTGTAAAAAGCATAATTATAATTTTGGAAAACACTGGAGAAGACCATGTGACCTAAGATTAGGAAGAGTTCATAGATATGACTCCAAAGAGCACAATCCATTAAAAACATAATGAAGAAATTGTGCTTCACCACAATTAAAATCATTTGATTTCTGAAAGACCTCATTAAGAGGATGAAAAGGCAAACCACGCAGATGGGGAGCAAATATCAGCAAATCACATAACTGACCAAGGACTTGTTTCTGTAATTATGAAATATTTTCTAAATGATATGGTAAGAATACAATTCAGTTAGAACATGAGCAAAAGACATGAAAGACATCAGGGAAGAGAGTATGAAATACCAAGTGTTCACAGGAAAGTTGTTGATGTCGTTGTCCATCATGGATGCAAATTAAGAGGGAGGAGGGAGGGGGGTTCAGAATGGGGAACACGTGTATACCTGTGTCGGATTCATGTTGATGTATGGCAAAACCAATACAGTATTGTAAAATAATAAATAAATAAACCACAAAAAATACTTTCATATAAAAAATAATAAATAAAAGTGATGATAAGATACCACTTCTTCCTGAAGAATGACATGTGCTTGCATGCTAAGTTGCTTCAGTTGCGCCTGACTCTTTGTGACCCCATGAGCTGCAGCCCGCCAGGCTCCTCTGTCCATGAGATGCTCCAGGCAAGAACACTGGAGTGTGCTGCCATGCCCTCCTCCAGGGGAGCTTCCCGACCCAGGGTTCAAACTCTCAAGTCTCCTACATTGGCAAGCAGATTCTTTCCCACTAGTGAGTGAGTGTGTGTGTGTGTGTGTGTGTATGATAAATATACATGACTCACACACACACACACACACGCCAAGTTCTGATGAGGATATGGAACAACTAGATCCTGATGCACTGCTTGGGAGATGAGAGATCGTTACAGCTACTCTGGAGACTGCTGGGAGATTTTTTTTTTTTTTGCACTCACTAGAGTTTATTTCAATGAATTGATCTAAATATTTTATTTAAAGAAATATCTGAAGATTATATTATTAATGGGAAAAATACAAACATACATATTTAAAGATCATTTTGTAGTGACATATGGGAAATAGATTTCTCCAATAACATTAGTTTTGTTGTTCTACTAGTGGAATGCATGCTGCAGAAATATGTTTTTACCTTCAAATCTGAGCATATTCAGTTTAGTTCAGTTGCTCAGTCATGTCCAACTCTTTGCGACCCCATGAATTGCAGCACACCAGGCCACCCTGTCCATCAGCAACTCTCAGAGTTCACCCAAACTCAGTCCGTGATGCCATCCAGCCATCTCATCTTCTGTCATCCCCTTCTCCTTGCCCCCAAATCCCTCCCAGCATCAGAGTCTTTTCCAGTGAGTCAACTCTTCCTGTGAGGCGGTCAGAGTACTGGAGTTTCAGCTTTAGCATCATTCCTTCCAAAGAACACCCAGGACTGATCTACTTTACAATGGACTGGTTGGATCTCCTTGCAGTTGAAGAGACTCTCAAGAGTCTTCTCCAACACCACAGTTCAAAAGCATCAATTCTTTAGCACTCAGCTTTCTTCACAGTCAAAACTCTCACAACCATACGTGACTACTGGAAAAACCATAGCCTTGACTAGACAGACCTTAGTCGGCAGAGTAATGTCTCTGCTTTTGAATATACTATCTAGGTTGGTCATAACTTTCCTTCCAAAGAGTAAGTGTCTTAATTTCATGGCTGCAGTCACCATCTGCAGTGATTTTGGAGCCCCCCAAAAGAAAGTCTGACTCCCCATCTATTTCCCATGAAGTGATGGGACCAGATGCCATGATCTTCGTTTTCTGAACGTTGAGCTTTAGGCCAACTTTTTCACTCTCCTCTTTCACTCTCATCAAGAGGCTTTTTAGTTCCTCTTCACTTTCTTCCATAAAGGTGGTGTCATCTGCATATCTGAGGTTATTGATATTTCTCCCGGCAATTTTGATTCCAGCTTGTGTTTCCTCCAGCCCAGCGTTTCTCATGATGTACTCTGCGTAGAAGTTAAATTAGCAGGGTGACAATATACAGCCTTGACATACTCATTTTCCTATTTGGAAGCAGTCTGTGAGCACATTACCCTCACATAAATAAAGGAAAAAAAAGATAATTGAAAAAAAGGGAACTTTGATTAGTCTGAGTTTGTGGTAGACCACATCTGATTTGTTGAAGAGCAAGTTCTTTTCCCATCCCTAAGACATCCAACAGAGGAATCAAACTTAGATGCCCTTTTTCAAATGGCTGATAATTTACATGTGATTTGCAAGATTGAGAGTTTGACCTACTTTTGTGACCAGGAAGAAAAGTTTAGAGATGAAATGGTGTTTATTTGGCAATCAGCTCCTGCTTCTGGAGATGTGTATGAGCTATCTACAATGCACGAGAAAAGAGTCATTATGCAAATACTGCAAAGACATGGTGAAAAAGGTAGTAAGAGGACACGCAAGAATGGACACTGTCGCCTATGGTATGTGGTTTTGTGTGGCTCTGTATCTGAATCTGAGGGCTTACCAAACAAAATCAAATACCGACAACACTTCAAGGAACATCTAGATAAAACAAGGGAAGATACTGTTACACTCTCTCAGAACTGAACTGGATTGAGCAAAAACATGGCTGCTACTCTGTTTGGAACAATACCATCCTCAGCTATACAGGAAGCTTTGCAAAATTTCCTTAAGGCAGAAGAATTACAGTCTGGGTTTTCTAAGTCCAATTACACATTCTTAGCAATTTCTTATTGAGCTGAATATGTATTATATGTTCCCCAAATTATATTCCTAGGTATTTATAATAGAAAAGTGAAAATATCTCTACTTAACACTCATAGCATGAAGTTGAGCAAGATGTGATTTGCCCATAAAATGTGCAGTTATCAGATGACTCGGGCTTCCCTCAGAGCTCAGCTGGTAAAGAATCTGCCTGCAGTGCAGGAGACTCCGATTCAATCCTTGGGTTGGGAAGATTCCCTGGAGAAGGAAAAGGCTGCCCACTCCAGTATGCTGGCCTGGAGCGTTCCATGGGCTGTAGTCCATGAGGTCATAAAGAGCCAGACACAACTGAGCGACTTTCACCCTCACTTTTCACTACCAGACGAGTCAACAAGCAGATGCCAGCGTGTTCTGTTCAGTTCAGTACAGTCGCTCAGGCGTGTCTGACTGTCTGCGACCCCGTGGGCTGCAGCAGACACAAAGTGAAAACAAGTGTTCACAGTAGTGTTAGTCATAACAGCCCATAACGAAACAGATTTCCACTGAATGATACATAAGTAGATAAAATATGATATATAGAGGTCACAGAACATTATTCACAAATAAAAATGGAATGAAAGTGTGTAGCATGCTACAGCGTGAACTTTAGTGCCATTATTTTCCAGTTGAAAGAAGCTGGAAGACCATATATTGTATGGCTCCAGTTATATTAAATACACAGAATAGAAAAATCCAGGAAGACGGAAAGTAGAAAGTAATTCCTGATTTCTTAATTCTGTATGAGCTTTGTGAGTAGGGAGATGGGGGGAGGCCATCATGGGCATGGGGTTTCTTTTTGGGGTGAAAACGTTTTAAAATTAGTTTATGGTGATGGGTTATACAATTCTGTGAGTATTCTAAAATGCACTGAATGGTATATTCCAAATGGGTGACTTGAGGATATGCCAAGTCTATCTCTGATAAGTTATTTAAAATAGCTTATATGATTTTTCATTTAATTTTTATAACATTCTTTAAATGACAAAATTGTAATGATGGAGAAAGTTCCATAGTTGCCAGGGTGTAGGACTGGGAGGAAAGACTGTATAAAAGTGTTGTATCGATATCATATTGCTGCTGCTGATACATGTACAATAGTTTTGTACAACGTTATCATTTAAGGAAGCTTGGTCAAAGGTATGTGGGAATGCTGCTTTTTCTTCAACTTCTCTTGAATTTAAACAATTTTAAATTTAAAAGTTTCTAAAAATCTAACTCTTTAAGAGACTGAATCTTATTTTTGAGAAAGAAATTTTCTGACATATTATGTGTCAACATTGTTTGAAGTCAAAATCCAGCGAACAATTGTGTTACTGATATATTTCAGTCTATTAGTTTTTCTCTTTCACAGCTTAAGTCTTGAGGCTGGTTCTGCTATGTCCACACATTGATCTGTTAGAACTTTAAAGTTTTCACCTTCAGAGAGCAACACTTTCAACACTTAGGGAAAATACTGTCAGAAATCTTGGAGATTTAAGGAAAGAATTCAACATATTTAGCTACACACTCTCTAGTTTAAAATAAATAAGTAAAAAGGAAAATATGTAACTCACATTCCCAACCTCATGGAAAGGCAGAAATTAAGTGGTTTGAAGCATCACTGTGCTAGAAAGAGATCATTTCTTGTGTTTTGTCCCCTTGATGGTAGTTTAGTCGCAAAGTCATGTCTGATTCTAACTTCATGGACTGCAGCCCGCCAGGCTCCTCCGTCCATGGGATTCTCCAGGCAAGAGTACTCGAGTGGGTTGCCATTTCCTTCTCCAGGGGACCTTCCTGACCCAGGGATTGAACCCAGGTCTCCCGCATTGCAGGCAGATTCTTTACCAACTGAGCTACAAGGGGAGCCCTTTGTCCCCTTAGGAGACTTTAAAACAGTAAAATGAGTCAGCTCGTGGATGTCTCCTCTTTGATAGGCCTTCATGTTGGCTTATTGATCAGTCCTTCATGGCAGCTGTGTGATCATGTGAGCTTGAAGAGAAAAATAAAAAGGAGACTAAAAAGCGATACCTGCTGAGCCTGCCAATACAAAAGCAGCTTTGACAGTTACAAGAGAAAGCTGCCCCGCTGTCAGAAAGGCTGTGACGGAAGTAGGTGAAGCGCCTTGACAGGATATGGTGCGGCATCTGGCGGGCCGTCTCAGATGAACGCTCTCGCTTCCTTGTCCGTGTGCTTACGAGTGATGCCTTCTGTGGACTGGCTTGGTTTCCCACAGCTCCTGCAAAGCAGGGGACCGGTACCTTGAGCAGAATCACTGCTCAGCTTTTTATCAACTGCCTTCCAAAGGAGACGTGGCCATCGGAGAGGTGGCAGTGGAACATGCTGAGTTTTAGCCCAAATTGCTGGTCAAAAGGAATTTCCATTGCCACAGTGCCAGGTTAACAAAACAGGCAAAAGGAATTTTCCCCTATACTTCTGTACTTTTTGGAATACTATCTGTTTTTTCAGGGACATTGTTATGGAAATTCACTTGTCTCTGCTCCAAGAAGACGAGAACACAGTGAAAAACTACTTTCCAAGTGTGATTTTTTTTCTTTTTACTGCTTACCTCATTCCTTATCTTATGATAGACTCTCTGGTCCTTCCACACACAGAGAAGTAACAGTTACTGAACTACCAGACTCTATGCTATGATCACAGGATCAGGATAATATTTAATATCATAATTGGGAAATACAATAAATATTCTATGGCATTCTGCACTGGCCAGTTATCTGTTGCAGCCTATTACATTGTTGTTAAAATGCTTGTATAGTAGAAACAATAGAAAAATGGAACTACGCAATGGGAGAGCTGTCACACTAATTATAGTGAATGCAGAATACTGCACTGCCAAAAGAATGAGGTAAGTATCCATGTGCCAATATGGAAAATTTCCATGCTATGATGTCAGTAAAAAGCAGAAGTAAATAATTATCGTCTCCTTTCCTTAACTGAGCAAGAAAATATGGTTTTTTCTTTCTTTCTTCCCAGGAAAATTTATAAGAAAATTAGAACAGTGATCATCTTTAGGGGAATAAACTGGGAATTGGGGTAGGGTTATTTTTTTCGCTTTTCATCTCACTCCTTTCTAAATGGTTTAAATATTTTAGCTATGCATGCATAGCACTTTTTTTATATTAACTAATATTATCCAGGAAGAAAGAATACATACAACTGTTCGTTTCATTCATTGTGTTCTCTTTCTTCAAACAAACAAGAACCAGAAGCCTGTTTGCTGCATACATTTGAGGGATTCTATCTGTTTATTCACTGTTGGTCCCTCACACTTGGCACACGTTAAGAACTTAATAAATGTTCATTTCATAAATAAACAACAAAAATGAATAAATATATTTAAAATGGCATTGAAGTTAAAATAAAAGATCTCTTTAAGTGCAAAATAAACAGATTCAATTATCTTTATTTTTAGCATGTGCTTTCCCGGAGTGTTTACCCTGCTTGATAAGAAGTGAAGACATTCCCATTAGTGAAACACTTTTAATGCTGAGCTCATTATGAAGTGTGTCATTGGCTCAGTCAGTAAATATGTCAATACTAATGCCTAGTATGATCTGGATGAATGAGCTAAAGAGATAAGCATACACAAATGTGCACATGAGCTTTAAATTATCATATGAATACAATTCTAAAATTAATTCGGGATAAAGAGTTGTAACAGAGTGAGAATTCACTTAGATTAACCTTCCATAGAAAGTCTTCCTGATTAAACTCTACAGAGATTTAAATCTAGAGTCTACCTGTACATGCGGGGAAAGCCTTTCAAAGTCATGACAGTTTTAGTTGAGAACAGCTTCCCAGGTGATGCTGGCGGTAAGGAACTCGCCTGACAATGCAGGAGACGTAAGAAACACGCATTTGAGCCCTGGGTCCAGAAGATCCCCTGGAGGAGGGAATGGCAAGCCATTCTAGTATTCTTGCTGGGAAAAATCCCATGGACAGAGCAGCATGCAGGGCTCTGGTCCACAGGGTCACAAAGAGTCAGACACAACTGAAGGGACTGAGCGCACGCGCACACACACACACACACACACACACACACACACACACACACACAGTGTGTCCCCAGAGACTGTGAGCAGGGGCCTGTAATTAAACCGGCACGTAGCACCTGAGAGATCACAGAGGCCAGTCCCGACAGAGTTGCGGGACACTTGGAAAACTCATTCTTCAGTCTAAGCGCAATCAGAAGCCATGGAGGAGTTTTAAGAATGGGTATAATTTGCCAAATGTCTTCTCTGTATTGATTCAACCATGTGGGGTTTTATTCCTTAGACTGGTGATATAATGGACTATATAACTGATTTTTGAATATTGAAAATGTTAGCATTTGGAAAGAAACCTGACTTTGTTAGTGGCATGTTATTCTTTCAGTTCAGTTGCTCAGTCGTGTCCAACTCTTTGTGACCCCATGGACTCCATGCCAGGCCTCCCTGTCCATCACCAAATCCTGGAGCTTGCTTAAACTCATGCCCATCGAGACGGTGATGCCATCCAACCATGTCATCCTCTGTCATCCCCTTCTCCTCCTGCCTTCAATCTTACCCAGCATCAGGGCCTTTTCCAACGAGTCAGTTCTTTGCATCAGGTGGCCATAGTATTGGAGCTTCAGCCTCAGTCCTTACAATGAATATTCAGGACTGATTTCCTTTAGAACTGACTGGTTTGATCTCCTTGCAGTCCAAGGGACTCTCGAGAGTCTTCTCCAACACCACAGTTTAAAAGCATAATTCTTCAGCAGTCAGCTTTCTTTATGGTCCAACTCTTATATCCATACATGACTACTGGAAAAACCAAAATTTTGACTAGACAGACCTTTGTTTGCAAAGTAATTTACAGTGATTTTGGAGCACAAGAAAATAAAGTGTCACTGTTTCCACTGTTTCCCCATCTATTTCCCATGAAGTGATGGGACCAGATGCCATGATCTTTCTTTTCTGAATGTTGAGCTTTAAACCAGCTTTTTCACTCTCCTCTTTCACTTTCATCAGGACGCTTTTTAGTTCCTCTTCACTTTCTGCCATAAGGATGGTGTCATCTGCATATCTGAGACTATATTTCTCCCAGCAATCTTGATTCCAACTTGCACTTCATCCACCCCAGCATTTCTCATGATGTACTCTGCATATGAGTTAAATAAACAGGGTGGCAATATACAGCCTTGACGTACTGCTTTCCTGATTTGGAACCAGTTCATTTTTCCAGTCAGGTTCTAACTGTTGCTTCTGGAATGGGTAGGCCACAGTACTGGAGTGGGTAGCCTTTCCCTTCTCCAGGGGATCTTCCCAACCCAGCGTTTGAACCCAGGTCTTCCACATTGCAGGTGGATTCTTTACCAGCTGAGCCACAAAGGCAACATGCTATTCTTTAGATTTCTAGTTGTCTATGTATTTATGTATGAACTTGTGTATCCATCCATCCACCTAAATTTATACCAATATAAATTTATATCAGTCTATCTATACACATAAAACTGGATTTGATTTGCTATCATTTATGCTGAGGGTTTTTTTGTCTAAGCTCTTATAGGATAATATTCTACAGTTTTGGTTTTGTTTTTGTTTTGTACTTTTCTGCCTATTTTTAAGATCAGGGCAAAGCTGGTGTCATGAAATGAGTTGAAAAATGTTCATTCCTATCCTATCTCTGGTGCAAACTGTGCTGAATTGCTGTTTCTTCTTTTATGTTTAGTAGGATTGAATCTTCCTGAGGGACTTTGCTTATGTGTATTTGTCAAGGATCCCTTTTATGTAAGCTGATAAATTCATGTGCTGAGAGGTGTTTCTAGTATTCGTGGGGATTCTTGTCAAGTCTCTGGGATCTCTTCTCATTATCCTCTACAGGACTCCTGATATTAGCCATTTGTGTCTCCTCTTTTTTTATATATCAGTTTTGATAAAAGGTTTCATTGTTATTTCATTGTTATTTTTACAAAGGTAGGTTTTGGTTTGACTGATTTTTCTATTACTTTTGCTTTTGATTTCATTGATTTCTGTTCTATTTCATTTTCTTATGTTCATTTTGAGTTTGTTTTGTTATCCACTTTCTATTTCTTAATGTGGAAGCTGATAGTATTAATTTGAAGCACATCCATTATCTTTTAAATGAACTTCAAATAGGAAGATATGTCTTATTACTGACATTTATAGATCCTAGTGCTCTTAAATCCTTTATATAGACCCACATTTCCATCTGGTCTAACTGTCTTTTGATTGAATGACTTTCTAAATATTTCATTGGTTACTGGCAATGAGTTTGTTAATTGACTGTACATCAAACATTTAATATCACCCTTATTTTTAAAAATTGACTAGGTATAGAATTCTTCTTTTTTCCTTATTTTACTATAAATGTGGTCATCCTTGGTTTTATAACTAGGATTTTTGATGAGAAGTCACCTGTAGTACATTTCCTTTTTCATAACTATGTAGGTTTTTGGATATTTTTAAAATAATTTTCTATAGACTCAAACAATTTTATTTTGACCAGTTCTGTATTTTTCTTATTTTAGCTGCTTATGGTTCATTGAGCTTTTTGCATCTGTGTATTTATAGCTTTTATTTTATTTTTTTGTCAATGCCACGCAGCATACAGGATTTTAGTTCCCTGTCCAGGGATTGAACTTGTGCGCCCTACAGGGGAAGCTCAGAGTCTTAACCACTGCACTACCAGAGAAGTTCCAAGAAAAGTGAAAGAGCAGAGTGAGAAAGCTGGCTTAAAACTCAATATTCAGAAAACTAAGTTCACAGCATGTCTCATCACTTCATGGCAAATAGATGGGGAAACAATGGAAACAGTGACAGGCTTTATTTTGGGGGGGCTCCAGAAATCACTGCAGATGGTGACTGCAGCCGTGAAATTAAAAGACACCTGCTCCATGAAAGAAAAGTTATGACCAACTTAGACAGTATATTAAAAATCAGAGATTACTTTGTCCACAAAGGTCCATCTAGTCAAAGCTATGGTTTTTGCAGTAGTCATGTATGGATGTGAGAGTCGGACTGTAAACAAAGCTGAGCGCTGAAGAATTGATGCTGTTGAAGTGTGGTGCCAGAGACTCTTGAGAGTCCCTTGGACTGAAAGGAGAACCAGCCAGTCAATCCTAAAAGAAATCAGTCCTGAATATTTATTGGAAGGACTGATGCTGAAGCTGAAACCCCAATACATTGGCCACCTGATGTGAAGAGCTGACTCATTTGAAAAGACCCTGATGCTGGGAAAGACTGAAGGCAGGAGAAGGGGGCGACAGAGGATGAGATGGCTGGATGGCCTCACCGACGCGATGGACGTGAGTCTGGGTGCGCTCCGGGAGCTGGCGATGGACGGGGAGGCCTGGCGGGCTGCAGTTTAGTTCAGTTCAGCCCTTCAGTCCATGACCGGACGTGACTGAGGAACTCAGTTCAGTTCAGTTCAGTTGAGTCACTCAGTCGTGTCTGACTCTTTGTGACCCCATGAATCACAGCACACCAGGCCTCCCTATGCATCACCAACTCCTGGAGTTCACTCAGACTCGCGTCCATCGAGTCAGTGATGCCATCCAGCCACCTCATCCTCGGTCGTCCCCTTTTCCTCCTGCCCCCAATCCCTCCCAGCATCAGAGTCTTTTCCAATGAGTCAACTCTTTGCATGAGGTGGCCAGAGTACTGGAGTTTCAGCTTTAGCATCATTCCTTCCAAAGAAATCCCAGGGCTGATCTCCTTCAGAGTGGACTGGTTGGATCTCCTTGCAGTCCAAGGGACTCTCAAGAGTCTTCTCCAACACCACAGTTCAAAAGCATCAATTCTTCGGTGCTCTGCTTTCTTCACAGTCCAACTCTTACATCCATACATGACCACTGGAAAAACCAAAGCCTTGACTAGACAGACCTTAGTCAGCAAAGTAATGTCTCTGCTTTTGAATATGCTATCTAGGTTGGTCATAAGTTTTCTTCCAAGGAGTAAGCATCTTTTAATTTCATGGCTGCAGTCACCATCTGCAGTGATTTTGGATCCAAAAAAAATAAAGTCTGACACTGTTTCCTCTGTTTCCCCATCTATTTCCCATGGAGTGATGGGACCGGATGCCATGATCTTTTTTTCTGAACTGAATTTACAGCTTTTATTAACTCATGAAATAATTGGCCATATTTCTTAACACATTTTTCTGTATCCTCCTCTTTATAGACTTCCAATTTATTCGGTATATATTCAGTATATTCACTTCCAGTATATATTTGGCCTCGTGATGCTTCCTACCTTACTGAGTCTCTGTACATTTTTTTCTCACTTTAGGTTTTTTGTGATACTATTTTTTTCCTTATATCCTAAGTTCACTTGTCTCCCTGGTCTTGAGTGTCTAACGTGCTTTTAATCCCACTCAACATGCATTTCATATGATACATTTAGTCTCCATAATTTTGGTTTGAGTATTTGGGCATGCATATCTGTTCTTGACATGCAGCCTATATTCAAAATATCTTCTTTACTGTCTTTACCCACTAATTGCACTTTCTGTTCCTTTTTACGGTCTGTTTCGACTGACTGACTAGTTTTGCTGTGGGTCATCTTTCCTGCCTCACTGCATGCCTGATTTTGGTATGTGTTGTTCTCAATATTTACGGCAATGCTGGGTCTTCACTGCTGCACGGGCTTCCCTCTATTTAGTGCGGCCGACACTCTACTTGTGGTAGCAGGCTGCTCACTGTGGGCCTTCTCCTGTTGAGCAGCATGCGCTCTGTGGCATGTGGGCTTCAGGAATTGCAGTGCTGAGGCTCAGTGGCATGTGGGCTTCAGGAATTGCAGTACTGAGGCTCAGTGGCCACGGTTCCCAGGGTCTGGAGCACCGGTCAGTGGCCGTGGTTCCCAGGGTCTGGAGCACCGGTCAGTGGCCGTGGTTCCCAGGGTCTGGAGCACCGGTCAGTGGCCGTGGTTCCCAGGGTCTGGAGCACCGGTCAGTGGCCGTGGTTCCCAGGGTCTGGAGCACCGGTCAGTGGCCGTGGTTCCCAGGGTCTGGAGCACCGGTCAGTGGCCGTGGTTCCCAGGGTCTGGAGCACCGGTCAGTGGCCGTGGTTCCCAGGGTCTGGAGCACCGGTCAGTGGCCGTGGTTCCCAGGGTCTGGAGCACCGGTCAGTGGCCGTGGTTCCCAGGGTCTGGAGCACCGGTCAGTGGCCGTGGTTCCCAGGGTCTGGAGCACCGGTCAGTGGCCGTGGTTCCCAGGGTCTGGAGCACCGGTCAGTGGCCGTGGTTCCCAGGGTCTGGAGCACCGGTCAGTGGCCGTGGTTCCCAGGGTCTGGAGCACCGGTCAGTGGCCGTGGTTCCCAGGGTCTGGAGCACCGGTCAGTGGCCGTGGTTCCCAGGGTCTGGAGCACCGGTCAGTGGCCGTGGTTCCCAGGGTCTGGAGCACCGGTCAGTGGCCGTGGTTCCCAGGGTCTGGAGCACCGGTCAGTGGCCGTGGTTCCCAGGGTCTGGAGCACCGGTCAGTGGCCGTGGTTCCCAGGGTCTGGAGCACCGGTCAGTGGCCGTGGTTCCCAGGGTCTGGAGCACCGGTCAGTGGCCGTGGTTCCCAGGGTCTGGAGCACCGGTCAGTGGCTGTGGTTCCCAGGGTCTGGAGCACCAGTCAGTGGCCGTGGTTCCCAGGGTCTGGGGGACAGGTCAGTGGCTGCAGTTCCCAGGGTCTGGAGCACAGGTTAGTGGCTGTGGTGCATAAGCTCAGTTACTCTGCAGCCAGGCTCTTACTGGATCAAGAATTGAACCCATATGTCCTGCATTGGCAGGTGGATTATTTACCACTGAACCACCTGGGAAGCCCCCTTTGTTATCTTAACTTTGTTATATTTTCTCAATCTGGTAGAATCAGAGCATTATTTGCCATTAATCTATATTTTTTAAAAAATTTCTCTTTTGCCTACACACTTGTTTTAAATATTCAGAATCATCTTGTGAAGAATTCATTTCTGACCGCATATGCCTTTTAACCCAGCAAAAGCACACACTCTACATAGAATGCTAATCAATAATAGTGAAGTGGGAAATTTAGTTGGAAGAATCTGCCTGCAATGCAGGAGACCCTGGTTTGATTCCTGGGTCAGGTAGAGCTTCTGAAGGGAAAGGCTACCCACTCCAGTATTCTTGGGGCTTCCCTGGTGACTCAGCTGGTAAAGAATCCACCTGCAATGTGGGAGACCTGGGTTGGATCCCTGGGTTGGGAAGATCCCTGGAGAAGGGAAAAGCTGGCCACTCCAATATTCTTGCCTGCAGATTTCCAGGGACTATACAGTCCATGGGGTCGCAAAGAGTCAGACTGAGGGACTTTCTCTTCACTACAGCGGTTTCAGGTCCGTCTTAATAAACATAAAGAGACTGCTGCTCAGTCAGCTCTTGTGGCTGTATAGGTGCCTTCTTCCTTCCTCTATTTCCATCATGCTATGCAAGCTCTTACCGTAAGAAACAACCTCAAATTCCTGGGCTTCCCAGTTAACTATATACTCCTCATAACCTTATTAAGGGAAAGCATGTGCATTCTATTTTGCACCAACTTTAAAAGGGAAGGATGAAGCAGAAATCCAAAACAAACTGGAGTTAACAGTTGTCATAAATACAAATTGGGAGGAGATGGGGAGAGTCCTGAAGCAGTTTCCATGACCATTTGATAAAGAAAAGCTTCCCAGTTGACTCATATATTTATTGACACAGATGAGTAAGGTGATTATTCCCAATTCCTGGCAGTAAAAACTATACCACACTCCCACAGGATCCCAGCATTTATTTTCTCTCTCTGAGTGCATTAATAACACTCCTTTTTCGTAGAAAAATCTCCAGCTTTAGTCACCTTTCCAAAGCTGTGCCCTTAACAGTTGTACAGCCACGTTCAGTGGCAGAGTAAAGTTGCAGGTGGGTCAGGATGACCCGGGAGAGGAGGAGAGCAGCAGGCGGCACGGATGGATTTTCTCTCTTTATTGGACCAGACATCCCGAGAGGCACTCAGCAAAGCACACAGGGACGCAGAAACACAGCTCCCATTGGCTGTGATGAGCTCCATCTCCGTCAGTCCCTCCACGCCGGGCAGTAACCTTCTGATGTGCTTTTATGCACAACAAGGTGTTTGATAAATAAAGTGAAAACCCTGCATCTGCCACTTCATTTTCTTCTTATAATGGCATTTTAAATTATCTTTATGATCTGATTTTAAGTGCTTGAGATGTCCTGAGGAAAACTGTCAAAACCAACAGCAATTCTTTAAAATTTTTATCTGCATACAACACAAATATACTTGGAAATATGTATGTTTAAAATAAATTGAAAATAATATTAGTGTAGCAGGAAAGTACAGAGGGTTCCCAGGTGGCAGAGTGGTAAAAAATCCACCTGGCATTGCAGACACCAGAGTCATGGGCTTGATTGCAGGGTCAGGAAGATCCCTTGTAGAAGGAAACGGCAACCCACTCCAGTATTCCTGCCTAGAAAATACCATGGATAGAGGGTCCTAGCAGGCTACAGTCCATGGGGTTGCAAACAGTCAGACACAACTGAGAGCACAGGAAAGTAAAACTTAAAAAAAAAAAAAAGATTTCATCTTAATATTTTTAACAAAAAGAAATAAAAAATGATTTTTTATGCATGGATAAAAATGTCAGTAGACCTTAGCAAATGATAAAAACAAATTCTGTGGCATGATGCTATCAAGACAATGAGAGAGGTCACCCCTAACTTCAGTCGTCTCAATATAATAAAGGCCATATATTACAAGCCCACAGCTAACATCACACTCAATGATAAAAGTCTGAAAACCTTTCCTCTTATATTAGTGACAAGACAGAAGTGCTCACTGTCATCACTGCTATTTCACAAAGACTGTAGGTCCTATCCAGAGCAGTCAGGCAAGAGAAAGAACTAAGAGGCATCCAGAAGAAAGCAGGTGGCCAGTAGATTTTTCTGACTAAATGGATGGAGGAAGAAGTTAAGAGCTTAATCTATTTCCCTTGTTAATGAAGTCAAAATATAGTGCTGGCAAGGGCAGTGTTCTAAAATCATGAATCATTATAGCAAAAGTTCAATTACTGGAAGGATGGAAGATTAACCTTAGGATACACCAGGTCTCAGTCACCTAGATGAACAAAAAATAGATAATAAATGCACCTTGGTAAAAAATTTTAAAATAGGCCAAATATCATTTTAAAAGATCGGAAAAATAATAGTTTCAAATTAGTCTAAAGGAACTTCTGAGCCTCTTGGCTTCTGCGTTTATGGGTGCTTTGCACATGGCATATAGTGGGCTTTAACATGAGTCCAAAGTCCAGCTACCAATCTGCTTTATCTTTTAATATTCCAAACTCAAAAGGAAATACTCACTTTATATGTAGTTTACCACACAGAAAAATGCACTTAAGTGAAGTATATGTAGCTTCAGTTGAATACATAGGCCTCCCTGTGTAAGAACGAAGTAGAAATCGAGTCAAGGGAATATTTACCTTGAAATTTTTGTACTCATAATAAGGATGAATCACACTGTATCATCTGCATTCCTGTGACATATCACTTTTATAACCTTAATGTGCAGCTACGAGATGTCAGAGTGAGCAGCACAGGTGGGGGCTGTGTACAGAGACTTTTTCTAACTGAGGCCCTAACAGGAATTAAAACCACAGCCCTGGCCTCATGCTCAGCATTCCAACCCAGAGCTAAGGGACCCAGACAACAGAGGCTACTGAAGATACTTGCTGAGCTATTAGGGTGATGAATGGGAAGTATTTCAGAATATGGCATCTTGTGAAAAATAATACAATAATACAAGTAGTTGTCCATCCCAGTGGTACCAATTCATAGACAAGGCTAACTCAATAGTCTTTTTTTGCCCAGAGGCCAAGCACCGCTGAACTACTTCATTGCCAGAGAGACAGAAAATAAACACACCTAATATATAACAATGTTGTGATCAGGCTAAGACAAAAGCAGATTCCAGGCAGAATTTCAAAGCTCCCTTTTCACCACTACTATCAAAAATGGAAGAAAAAGAAAAATGTGCATTAGAATGCTATCCTAAATTATTATTTTTAATAACTTATTTATTTAATCAATATAAATGTGTCCATAAGGATATGACAGGGTATGTCATCATAAGAAGAATGTTAAATATATTTTCTAGCATATATTAGTAATGAAATTTAACATTTTTACGCTATGTAGCAACTATCAGCTTACATAAAGTATATCCAGAGTGTTCTGCCTTGAGTTGTTAAAATTTTAACTCCTGAGTAATACACATATTGACAATTTCATCAAGCCACAATGAAGACCTTCAGTATGGAATATTTGTTAAGCAGCATGTAAACTCATCTATTTGAGAGAAAATTTAGTAAAGAATGACTTTTGGTAGCATTGCTTGAACTTGGTTTTGCTCTGTTGATCTTACAGCACTTCGATCAGTTCTTAATAGGGAGAGGCTGGAATTTGGGAGATTACCACTTAGCTGAAATCCCTGGTGGCATGACTAACCAGCTATATTTTCCAGAAAAATCTGTAACTGAAAAAGAAAAAAATTAAACACAAGCATTTTTAATACATCTGTTACTAACATTACCTAAGTTACAGATGTTAAATACATATATAAAGTGTGCTTTATATATTTTGTATATATTTGCCTCAAATATATACATATGTATATACATACATTTGTAATGGTTGTTCAGTTGCTCAGTCATGTCCAACTTTTTGCAACCCCATGGACTGCAGTACACTAGGCTTCCCTGTCCTTCACTATCTCCTGGAGTTTGCTCAAACTCATGTCCATTAAGCTGAGAGAGAAAATATGTAATAAAATATACATAAACATAGTTACATAATCACAGATTAGAGATGTTCTTCAGTGAAAAGGTAATCTTTTCCCCCTTTCATATATTAATAGAAACCTAAGCACCTGACCTGCCTCTTGAGAAACCTATATGCAGATCAGGAAGCAACAGTTAGAACTGGACATGGAACAACAGACTGGTTCCAAATAGGAAAAGGAGTACATCAAGGCTGTATACTGTCACCCTGCTTATTTAACTTATATGCAGAGTACATCATGAGAAATGCTGGGCTGGAAGAAGCACAAGCTGGAATCAAGATTGCTGAGAGAAATATTAATAACCTCAGATATGCATATGACACCACCCTTATGGCAGAAAGTGAAGAGGAACTAAAAAGCCTCTTGATGAAAGAGAAAGAGGAGAGTGAAAAAGTTGGCTTAAAGCTCAACATTCTGAAAACAAAGATCATGGCATCTGGTCCCATCACTTCATGGGAAATAGATGGGTAAACAGTGGAAACAGTGTCAGACTTTATTTTTGGGGGCTCCAAAATCACTGCAAGTGGTGATTGTAGCCATGAAATTAAGAGACACTTACTCCTTGGAAGAAAAGTTATGACCAATCTAGATAGTATATTCAAAAGCAGAGACGTTACTCTGCCAACAAAGGTCCATCTACTCAAGGCTATGGTTTTTCCAGTGGTCATGTATGGATGTGAGTGTTGGACTTTGAAGAAGACTGAGTGCTGAAGAATTGATGCTTTTGAACTGTGGTGTTGGAGAAGACTCTTGAGAGTCCCTTGGACTGCAAGGAGATCCAACCAGTCCATTCTAAAGTAGATCAGTCCTCGGTGTTCTTTGGAAGGAATGATGCTGAAGCTGAAACTCCAGTACTTTGGCCACCTCATGTGAAGAGTTGACTCATTGGAAAAGAGTCTGATGCTGGGAGGGACTGGGGGAAGGGGGAGAAGGGGACGACCGAGGATGACATGGCTGGATGGCACCACTGACTCGATGGACGTGAGTCTGAGTGAACTCCGGGAGATGGCGATGGACAGGGAGGCCTGGTGTGCTGTGATTCATGGGGTCGCAAAGAGTTGGACACAACTGAGTGACTGAACTGAACTGAACTGAACTGAAGCAAAGTTAAAAGAAAGGAATAAAACAATAGCAAATGAAGCAACTGACAAACAACTAATCTCAAAGATATATAAGCAAATTATGCAGCTCAACTCCAGAAAAATAAACAACCCAATCAAAAATGGGCCAAAGAACTACATAGACATTTCTCCAAAGAAGACATACAGATGGCTAACAAACACATGAAAAGATGCTCAACATCACTCATTATCAGAGAAATGCAAATCAAGACCACAATGAGGTACCATTTCATGCCAGTCAGAATGGCTGTGATCCAAAACTCTACAAGCAATAAATGCTGGAGAGGATGTGGAGAAAAAGGAACCATCTTACACTGTTGGTGGGAATGCAAACTAGTATAGCCACTATGGAGAACAGTGTGGAGATTCCTTTAAAAATTGCAAATAGATCTGCCTTATGACCCAGCAATCCCACTGCTGGGCATACACAGCGAGGAAACCAGAATTGAAAGAGACACATGTACCCCAGTGTTCATTGCAGAACTATTTATAATAGCCAGGACATGGAAACAACCTAGATGTCCATGAGCAGATGAATGGATAAGAAAGCTGTGGTACATATACACAATGGAGTATTACTCAGCCCTTAAAAAGAATACATTTGACTCAGTTCTAATGAGATGGATGAAACTGGAGCTAATTATACAGAGTGAAGTAAGCCAGAAAGAAAAACACCAATACAGTATATTGACACATATATATGGAATTTAGAAAGATGGTAATGATGACCCTGTATGCAAGACAGCAAAAGAGACACAGATGTATAGAACGGACTTTTGGACTCTGAGGGAGAGGGAGAGGGTGGGATGAATTGGGAGAATGGCATTGAAACATGTATACTATCATGTAAGAAACGAAGCACCAGTCTATGTTCAATACAGGATACAGGATGCTTGGAGCTGGTGCACAGGGATGATCCAGAGAGATGATATGGGGTGGGAGGTGGGAGGGGGATTCAGGATTGGGAGCTTGTATACACCCATGGCGGATTCATGTCAATGTGTGGCAAAACCAATACAGTATTGTAAAGTAAGATAAAGTAAAAATAAAATTTTAAAAAAATTAGCAGGAACACACACAAAAAATAAATACATAAGTGAAAGGAATACATCATTTGAACAATATTATTAAACACGTGACCTAATTGCTAGATTATCAATACAGAACAACTGTAGAAAACTTATTATTTCCAAATGGATGTGGTATTTTCACCAAGACAGATCATATCCTTGGCCATAAAGTATGTCATAATAAATTTAATAGATTTCTGTCTTACAGAGTACTTTCTCTCACTACAATGTAATTAATATATATGAGAAGGAAATGGCAACCCACTCCAGTATTCTTGCCTGGAGAATCACAGGGATGAGGCAGCCTGGTGGGCTGCCGTCTATGGGGTCACACAGAGTCGAGCACGACTGAAGCGGCTTAGCAGCAGCAGCAGCAGCAAATTCACATTAAAATTCCTGAAGAATCAATAAAACAGTAATAAAGACAGTAAGCAAATTCAACTAAATTACAAAGCATAACGTTGAAACTAAAAAATCATTTGCACTCTGTATACTAAGAAAATTAGACGGTTATATAGCATCACCAATTCAATGGACATGAATCTGAGCAAACTCCAGGAGATGGCAGAGGACAGGGGAGCCTGGCGTGCTGCAGTCCATGGGGTCACAGAGATTCGGACAGGACTTGATGGCTGAACAACAGAATACTAGCAGTGCAAAACCAAACATGATAGTTTCAGAAGGCTTTATTTCAGTTACATTGAAAATATTCAATAGTTCCTTTTGAGGCTTGAAAACTATAAAATACAAACTAAGAAAAATTAATTAGCAAAAAATCTTGTTCATCTATTAGAAATCTCAATATTTTCAAGATATCATACTTTAGATTGACCTGTAGATTCAATATAAACCCAATAATAATCCCACCAGGCTTTTTCTTTACATTTACAGGCTGACTAAAACTTTTATTGAAATTCCAAGGGTTTAGAACATTAAAAAAAAAAATCTTAAAAAAGAATAAACTCAGTTCCATATATATGCGTTAGTGTACTGTATTGGTGTTTTTCTTTTTGGCTTACTTCTCTCTGTATAATCATGTTGATGTAGGGCAAAACCAATACAATATTGTGAAGTAATTAGCCTCCAATTAAAACAAATAAATTTAAATTAAAAAAAAAATGAGAGACTGACATAATAAAATCACACACACACACAAAAGAATAAACTCAGAAGACTTGCACACTGTTCTTAAGACTTCCTGTAAAACTAACCAAGACAATCTGGTGCTGGTCAATGGAATGGAACAGGGAGCCCATAAATAGATCCTCAGGTAAACAGTCCTCTGATATAGACAAGCCATCAAATCAATCTTAAGTAGAAAGAATGATTTTTCAAGAAATGATTCAGAAACAACTGGATAATTACATGAAAAAAATAAAAAGTCAATGCTTACTTTCACCATTCACAAAAATCTGTTACAAATCTAAGTATAAAAGTTGAAATTATGAAATTCTTGACTAGTCCTACTGTGGCATCTTACCAGGTCCATACAGAAAACAGGCTAAAGCCTAGTCTTTAGTTTTTTTGTTTCTTTTCTATTTTACAATGTCTATCATTTGTTCTTGTTGTGATATTGGCCTAAAAGGTGAGGTGTAATGCTGTTTTTTTTTTCTGCTTGTATTTTTTTAAAGAGTTTGTTTATAACTTTTGTTATTTCTTTCTTAAATGTTTAGCAAAATTTGCCAGTCAGTCATCTGGGCCTTGGGCTTCCCAGACAGCTCAGTGGTAAAGAATCTCAATAGACATGGGTTAGATCCCTGGGTCAGGAAAATCCCTG
The DNA here is from genome assembly GCA_006410535.1 of Litocranius walleri. Classification (NCBI taxonomy): domain Eukaryota; kingdom Metazoa; phylum Chordata; class Mammalia; order Artiodactyla; family Bovidae; genus Litocranius; species Litocranius walleri. Next base: position 3,231,781 of record SJYG01000118.1, on the reverse strand, counting down.
GAGAAAGAAATGGCTACTCACTCCAGTATTCTTTCCTGGGAAACCCCGTGGACAGAGGAGCCTGGTGGGCTACGGTCCAGGAGGGTCACAAAAGAGTTGGACATGACTATGTGATTAAACAACAACAGCTGGGCCTTGAGTTTGCCCTATGGAAGGCTTTTAACTACAGCTTTAATTTGGGATAGGTATGGAGTGCTCTGGTTATCTTTCCATATATAAATTATTTAAAGTAAATTTAAAAGTCTCTGTCTTCCAAAGAATTTGTCCATTTCGAGTGTGTGCTCAGTTAATTTACATAAGCTTATTTACAATTTCCCCATGTCATCCTTTTAATTTCTGTAGTATCCAGCAGCATCATATCCCCTATTTCTTCTATAATATTTTTCATAGATCGTGTTTTCACTTTCATTCAAACTATTTAATTTTTTTTTTTTTCCTGACAGATGTCTGACATTGAAAGCTATGATTTTTCCAGTAGTCATGTATGGATGTTAGAGCTGAACCACTCAGAAGGCTGAGCACTGAAGAATTGATGCTTTTGAGCTTTGGTGCTGGAGAAGACTCCTCAAGAAGATTAAACCAGTCAGTCCTAAAAAAAGAAAAAATCAACCCTGAATATTCATTGGAAGGACTGATGCTGAAGCCGAAACTCCAATACTTTGGCCTCCTGATTCAAACAGCTGACTCACTGAAAAAGACACAGATACTGGGAAAGGTTGAAGGCAGAAGGATAAGAGGATGGCAGAGGATGAGATGACTGGATGGTATCACTGACACAGTGGACATGAGTTTGAGCAAACTCTGAGAGATGGTGAAGGGCAGGGAAGTCTGGCATCCTGCAGTCCTTGGGGTCACAAAGAGTAGGCCATGGCTTAGCAGCTGAACAAGAATTTTTATTTGACCTGAGATACTTAGAATTGAATTGCACAGCTTCCAATTGTTCAGAGATTATCTAGATGCCTTTTTATTGTTGATTTTTCATGTAATTTTATTTTGGACAATAAACATACTTTATATGATCTTAAAATATTAAGTTGGTTGGTAATACTCCTGCAGGCAATTAGCTCACTGGAAAGGTGTTTGGGTCTCGTTCTGGCGGAAGAGGTGAGGAATAATGCGACCCTGTCCCCTCGGTGTGTCCTTTCAGCCACCATATGTTGAGTCTTCCTGTGCACGGCACCTCAGTAGTTAGTGGCCCTCAGCTGGGGAGTAAGGAAGATGGAAAGAGGAGGGCAGGGATTTCCCTGGTAGTCCAGTGGCTAGGACTCTGCAGTCCCAATGCAGGATGTGCAGGTTCGATCACTGATCAGGGAACTAGATCCCTCATGCTGCCACTAGGAGATCCCACATGCCACAGTGAAGACCGAGGACGCCTCTTGCTCCAACTAAGACCGGGTGCAGCCAAACAAAGAGAAATAAACATCACAAAACAGAGAAGTCGAGGTGTCTGCGGGAATGACGTCTGGAGCTTTGTCCAAATACATGCATTATCTTGGCCTCGATTCCCTGGTTAATAGAAGGTGGGGGACACATCTCAAAATTTTCCCACAGGTCATTCTGACTCCACTGTCCTCAGACTTTAATTAACAGCCATGTGGTCCTACTTGTTTCTATTGAAATAGCCTCTCTCCTTCCATTTCTCTTTCCTGATTTACCCCTCCCTTCCACCCATGCTTTTCATCAAGAATGACCCACTCTGTACCTCCTGGGTACTACAAGTTTAATCACAGTCCTGAGGAGAGTACCCGCCCTCCACGTGAAGAGAACACACACACACACACACACACACTCTTGCTAAGAAAACTTAGCAAGAGTGAATGGAATTCAATGGCAAGTTAGCTGGTACATGAATTAATTGCTGACAAACTGTGTATTTGTATTACATACAAATCCATATATTAGAGGTAGGTTTGCAAGAAAGACTGGATTAAGATTTAAATGCAGAATTTTAATTGATAAACTTAGGAATTAGTCATGAAGTTTAGGAAGCAGCACACCTGTGTTGAACAGGATGTGTTCAATACATACTAGATAGGTGCACATATAATCACGAGCATGATGCGCTGCTGAAACTGTAAAGAAAAAAAAGCAAGACAGGCAACCCTGTGCTTTAATATCAAACCAAATAATGTAAAATCTTCAAGTAATCAAAGAATCATACCAAAATACTTACGGTACCCTTTTTCAGTAGTAGAGATGTTTAGAAGCTCACTTTCTGTTTTTCTGTATTTGCTAAATATCTACTGGTTTGTATTTGTGTTCATTTTTGCTCTTCTATATGGTTCTTCAGCACGTGAAATATATGCAAAGACACTGTCACTGTTAACAAGTCATATGATATAAACTGAAGTTATTACATGAATCTTGACTTCTCAAGTGAGTCCACTCCTTCACAGAATGCTTTGTTCAGACCTTTACTCCAGGTTCCATCTTCAATTCTATATTCAAATGAAAATGTATAATCCCATGTAAAAAAAAAATGTGTTCCTATTATATTTGTGGTTCTAAAATGTGTGCTTTATGTTTTCTTCATGTGTTTTCTTAGGCATTTTCATATGCATGTATGTGCAAAATTATGAAACGGAAATCATACATATCAGTCTATGTAGTAATATTCATTCTTTTTTATTTTATGCACATTTATCTTTACTTTCCAGTGATCCGCCATCTGGATTCCACCCAGGGGACACCGCTCTTTCCCACTTGCCCACTTACCAGCCTCACATCTAGTAACTGGTCCTCCCCTCCACTGGTCTCCTCTGCAGCCCTATTTACCTCCTTCTCACCTTTCGGAAATTACTGATAATTCTGGGTCCCCTAAAGGCAGTCCATTTTCCTTTGCTAATTTGGATTTATCTTTCTAAACATGCCCCTCCACCCCCTCTAGAAATTATATCTGGGGGAGGCTGGTAGATTCATGAGTTCAGTCATCCATCTGATCAATCCATATATTACTTTTTATGGGACAAATTAACTGCTTTCCACAATTTAAAAATGTTACAACCTTTTTATAATCTATTTTTATCTTTTTATAATCTATTTTTCCTCAGGCAGTAAATCCAATCAAATATTGAACACAGGAGGAACAAATTTCAGTTTAAGAAATAAACTAAAGGCATTTGAAGAAAAGGAAACAAGTCAATTACTTTCCAGAAGAGAACAAGGTAGACATGCATGAGTTTCACATGGGGGCATGTTTACCTCAGCGTCGTTAGGCGTTCCTGTTGTCAACTCATCTAACCACCTTGATAAGAGACAAGATAGTCTAAAGGAAAAACAGATTACCCACTCTTTCCTGTTTACATATTTTGGAAAAGCATTATCTTCACCCTAATTTTCTACCCAACTATAATTATTTCATCTACTATTTATCTTGAATTAATTATCTCTCCTTGAAGTCATCATAAAGAAACTATGGTGTTCCTTTTCTTTCAAATCCTAAAAGATAATGCTGTGATGAAAGCGCTGCACTCAATATACCAGCAAATTTGGAAAACTCAGCAGTGGCCACAGGACTGGAAAAGGTGAGTTTTCATTCCAATCCCAAAGAAGGGCAATGCCAAAGAATGCTCAAATTACGACACAGTTGCACTCATCTCACATGCTAGTAAAGTAATGCTCAAAATTCTCCAAGCCAGGCTTCAACAGTACATGAACCGTGAACCTCAAGAGATATTCAAGCCGGATTTAGAAAAGACAGAGAAACCAGAGATCAAATTCTCGACGTCCCTTGGATCATTGAAAAAGCAAAAGAATACCAAAAAAACAGCTATTTCTGCTTTGTTGATTATGCGAAAGCCTTTGTGTGGATCACAGTAAACTGTAGAAAATTCTGAAAGAGATGGGAATACTAGACTCTCTTACCGCCTCCTGGGAAACCTGTATACAGATCAAGAAGCAACAGTTAGAACTGGACATGGAACAACAGACTGGTTCCAAATAGGAAAAGGAGTACGTCAAAGCTCTATATTGTCACCCTGCTTATTTAACTTCTAGGCAGAGTACATCATGAGAAACGCTGGGCTGGAGGAAACACAAGCTGAAATCAAGGTTGCCAGGAGAAATATCAATAACCTCAGATACACAGATGACACAACCCTTATGGCAGAAATTGAAGAACTAAAGAGCCTCTTGATGAAAGTGAAAGAGGAGAGTGAAAAAGTTAAAAGCTCAACATTCAAAAACTGAAGATTATGCCAACCAGTCCCATCACTTTATGGTAAATAAAATGGGGAAACAGTGGAAACAGTGTCAGACTTTATTTTTGGGGGCTCCAAAATCACCACCAATGGTGACTGCAGCCATGAAATTAAAAGACGCTTGCTCCTTGTAAGGAAAGTTATGGCCAACTTAGACTGTGCATTAAGAAGCAGAGACATTACTTTGCTGACAGAGGTCTGTGTAGTCAAAGTTATGGTTTTTCTAGTAGTTATGTATTGATGTGAGAGTTGCACTACAAAGAAAGCTGAGCACTGAAGAATTGATGCTTTTGAACTGTGGTGTTGGAGAAGACTCTTGAGAATCCTTTGGACTGCAAGGAGATCCAACCAGTTAATCCTAAAGGAAAACAGTCTTGAATATTTATTGGAAGTATTGATGCTGAAGCTTAAACTCCAATACTTTGGCCACCTGCTGCAAAAAGCTGACTCATTTGAAAAGACCCTGATGCTGGGAAAGATTGAAGGCAGGAGGAGAAGGGGACGACAGAGGATGAGATGGTTGGATGGCATCACTGACTTGACAGACTTGAGTTTGAGCAAGCTTTGGGAGTTGGTGATGGACAGGGAAGCCTGGCGTGCTGCAGTCCATAGGCTCTCAAAGAGTTGGACACAACTTAGTGGCTTAACTGACCGCTTGACTTCCTTCTATATATAAGTGTAACATCTCTTTCCCTTTCACATCCCCCTTAAGTAAACTGTTTGAATCTGGTAAGAAAAGTTAGAGGAGAAGTGTACTGAAAAGATCAGGAAGTGCTCTGATCTATGCAATAGTTTAGATTATCGCTCAGCAGGTTGCCATTAGCTTCTCTCACACCCATCCTGCTTCTTAACTATCTGACATGGTGCTTGGCTACGTCACTTGCTTTGGTCAATGAAATGTTAGTAGATGTGAACAGAGTCTCTAAGATGCTGTTTTGGGATGGTTTTACTTTTGCACTACAGTCATTTACAGTGGAAAACCACAGCCCAGGGAGCTGATGCGTCTTCATTCTAGGTCCAGTAACAGACACCCGGATAACACTCCTGAGCTAGTTATCCTATGGAACCAAGCATAGCAAACCCACAGCCTGAAGTAGGCCTTGGCTGGGCACACACTTCCTAGATCAGCCAAATGTCCTGCATAATCATGAACTCATTGCGTTCGGAGTTGTTTTGTTATGAGATGCTTCTGTGGCAGTTGCTGGCATTTACATTGTGAGACACACTGAATGCATGTGAAAAGCCGAAAGCTTTCCGAGGTGTAGGTCTCTGGAAAGCAGCAGCCATTCTCAGAAGCTGGGCGAGAGACTTCGGGGATGCTTGCACTTCTTTCCTAATCTGTCACTTCTTTCACCTGAAGTGAGAAAGGGAGGAAAAAGAACGTGCCGCTGTCGTTCTGGCTCTCAAGCTGCCGCAATGGACAAAGCGAAGGAAGCCCTCTGGCGACAAGACAGGAGAAAGCCATCCGAGTGTGCAGGCTGATCAGAACAAGACACCTTTCAGAGGCCCTGGAGGCCCCATGGCTCCCAGCTGGTGGCCCAGTGTGAGGTGGCAGCCACACAAGTTTACCGCAGCAGCTTTTCTTATCAAGGAGCAGTGATGGGCAAACCATCGCAGCGTGGACAACAGCATCATCTGTTTGCCCTTCCAAATTCCTCCCCACCTCCTCTCCTTAAAAACAAGAAGCCTGAAAATTGACGCCGCTTTGAACTTACTGGACTTCCCAATAGGTTTTGTGGTTACCTGTGGCTCGGTGAAAAAGCCTCTGCTTGCAATGCAGGAGACTTCTTGGGTTTAATCCCTGGGTTTGATCCCCTGGAGAAGGGAATGGCAACCCATTCCAGTATTCTGAATTCCATGGACAGAGGAGCCTGGCAAGGGGGGTAGAACCCAGTTCATGGGGTTGCAAAGACTCAGACACAGCTGAGCCATTAACACTTTCACTTTCTAGGAACGTACTAGACACAGGGAATATCCCTTCCAAAATGGAAGATAAGTTATTGACCCTGAAGTGACCATCACAAAAGCAGACACAGCCTTGCTGAGCCTCTTCATATCAACGTCAATATTAGCATGTTAATGGTTGGAAAAGATGTAAAGAAATTCATTACCATCTCCTGATTCTACATTTATTTTGCCATTTGATAATGAAATCTTTTGCTCACAGCAGTGGAATAATTTAAGCAACTTTAAGATCCTTTGGAAAAATCCCCTGGGAGACCTGTGTGGGAATCTACACTTGTAATTAAGACTATATTAAACTTATACATAGAGTGCAATGCAGCTTGCATTTTTAAAAGAAAGTTATATAAATATCTAAAATGTTTAAAATATCTAAGATGCAAAGCATAACAAAAAGCCTAACGAGGAGGTTTTCCATGGTTATTCAATCTATAGGTTCCAATTTACCCTTCCAGAACATTCTACCAACAAAAGCAGAAAATAGCTTCTTTCCAAGCACTGTTGGAACATTCACCAAGATAGAGCATATTCTGGCTTATAAAACAAATCTCAGTGCATTTCAAAAAAATTAAGCCACATAGAGTATGTTCTCCTACCATAATGCAACCGAGCTAAAAATCAATAATAGAAAGACAATGTAAAAATCTCTAGATACTTGGAAATTAGGCACACACTTCTAAATAAGCCATGAACAATTGAACAGAAATGAAAATACAATATGTCAATTGGAATTTTTCCATTATTTTACATAAGGAAGTTTAAGATTGTCTACTTGGGAGGCTATAATCAAATTAAAGTAAAAATAATAATGAGATACATGGTTATTGCACCAGGATTTTATGTACCTCTCTGATATAATTTCCTCAGTTGTTTTTCATGCCTATATTGATCATGTCTTGATTTTAGGGCCCCTTTGTCTTATTTTATCAGCAGAATCATTATAGCTATTGTAAATATGCTAATATTAACTACTCAGGTTTGGGAAATAAATGTTGAGAGTTTTGTCATGTCTGCATTTTCAATAATGGTGGGTCTAAATGCAGTTTTTAGAAGTGGTTCCCTTACTTGTTTTGTTGACCTGCTGCTGCTGCTGCTGCTGCTGCTGCTGCTGCTAAGTTGCTACAGTCATGTCCGACTCTGTGCGACCCCATAGACGGCAGCCCACCAGGCTCCCCTGACCCTGGGATTCTCCAGGCAAGAGCACTGGAGCAGTGATGAAGTATTAAAATAGAACTTTGAGGTAATGCATAGTCACACAGTTATTCTCTGAGTCTGTTCTGAAATGAACCTGCCAAATGATGATAAATTATAATTGAACACCTCAATTTATGAAGGTATGTTATTGCTGGGGCAGTGTATTACATTTTTAGAAGTTTTGATTGTTTCAGAGTTCTTTTAATTAACCTGAAACATATTTCAATTTCATTTTTAATACTTGGTACTTTCTTAGTTTGGCTTCTCAGAGTTGGGGGAAATTCTAGTAAATCTATATACATTTTTGCCCCTAAATTCTTCACTAGATATTATGACTCAATCATAGTTACCGTAATGTCTTGTTATTGTTGTTTTTCAATTGCTAAGTCATGTCCAACCCTCATGCCCAGGGTCTGCAGCACACCAGGCTTCCCTGTCCATCATTATCTCCAGAAGTTTGCTCAAATTCATCAGATTCGTGTCCATTAAGTGGGTGATGCTATTTAACCATCTCAGCCTCTGCCATGCCCTTTCTCCTTCCGCCCTCTGTCTTAACCTTGTCTTAATATGGATAGCCTCAACCCTTGGCACAGTTTCTTGGGTCACCCTCTCTGATCACTAGGAAATTTTTCTCTCTGTTGAGACCCTCTTCTCATTCAAAGGAGGTATCCACTTGTCTCTTCATCCACCTTTATGAATCAGAGGAACTTCTCCCTCCCTTGAGTGTCTCTGGCAATACATTTGTGATAAATTGCTTAACTTGCTTAACCTGCATAACTTCTCAGTCTCTGAACACACTTTAAATAGAAGAAAGAAGAGAGACAGTCCTAGAGTGTTATCATCTGTTTTCATGTAAAATTGCTGAATTCCATTTACTTTTGTCATTATCTCTTCGAGAAACATGTTTAAAGTGTCCTCTTGTTTTCTGTCAATCTCAAATCTACAAATACATATGTAAAATATGTATTTTACATATCATAATCTTTTAATTAGTTATTTAATGTCTTGGACTGGAAGTTTCTTTGGAAATGACGTCAGATCAAAATCTATAGGTTAAGAAATCACAGTGTAACAGAATAAAAATGAACTATATTTTAAATTGATCCCTGGAATCAGTAACACTAAGAATCACAGCATCCTTGGTATCGCACACCATAGATGGGATAAAGGCGTTCAGTCAGAACGGCTTCTTGTGAACTGCAGGGAGATAAATTTTTGCAGTTATTAATTCTGTACACAGAACTTCAGAAAGTCCCTAAAGTAAACAAAGCAAGTAGCTAGAAGGGAAATGCTGAATGTGGAAGGGATGATGAGCTAATTACATGATTATTGAAATATATTAAACAGCCAGCAAATCTAAAGGGGTTAAACTTTTCATCTGAATGCAACTTCTGGAAGGTTATTCTCAAAACAAGAAGGGAGTTAGTGCTGCAGTATCAGGGAACTGAATTTTTCATGCTTCATTGCTAGCCTCATTTAAATATATTCCTCTGAATAATGTTAAATATTTCAGAGTGGAAATGATATTTCATTGTTATTTGCAAGAATTCTCTTTTTTTCAATGTAAATGTAATAAGTATATTTTTCTCTGACCCATCACCTTAGGTTCAAGAAAAAAGAAACATTAAAAAATAGTATAATGTGGTCAGTATAGGAATGAGGAGTGCTTTTAAAATTAAGTGCATTTAGAATGTTAACTAACTGCGTTTTCATTAATGTGGATGATAAGATCAGGCTTGTTAATATTTTAGTATACTGGCCTCACACATTAAAATCGGACTCACGTTGTTGTCTGGCTTCCTTGTTTTCATTAAATTGCTGCCTCTCCACAGGAACCCAGACAAACGGGGTGCCTGCATCACTCTGTGTGACTTTCTGTAGGAAGTTTCCATAAAAGGTTGCATAATTGTGAATAAGCCTTTTGGAAGAGATGTGAAAGCTTCCATTGTGGAAAAAAAAGGGAAGTCGGCCAATGTTTCAGAGTAGGTTGCTATAGTTTTGCCAAATTAAGGAAGGAAAATATGCATGGGGCCAATTTTAAAGCCCAGCTGCATCTTTCTAATGTAAAGATATAGAGAAATTGGGGTTCTGATTTTTAGATTTGAGTAAAATGACAGCTCTACTAAGGTGATGATTAGAAACACGTTTTAACTTTATTAAAACACTGCGTTTTGGTCTGTATACACCACAAAACCAACCACTCTTTGGCCAGTGTCTTCCAGTGAGCTGAACAGAAACCTCCTTGACGCTGTCCATTCCCTAGTTAAGCCCAGCAATGACCCTCATCGTCTGCAAATCTCCATTCACCCCATTTCCTTTCCCAACTTTGTATCTACTGCATCCAAAGCCCAGACCTCGGCTTCATGGGGTGGAGCCCTGGGCGCTCCGTGGAAAACGGAGTCTTGAGTAAAAGATCAAGCCTGCAATATTCTGGATTAGGACATCCTCTCCAACTTCTGTTTCTCTCAAGAAGCTTGCACGCTCTCCTCAGTTTCGGTCTAAACTCATTTCTCAAGGATCTGCTGCTTCCAGTCACATGACATGGCACTTCCTCAGCCACCCCACGTTCAAGCCCACAGGCGCGTCTTGGCGTGTGCTGGCTTGAACGTGCGCTGACAGGCCGTCTCTGTCACACGGCCCCGGGGGAGGGTTTCAGTCATGCGGGACTGGAGCCCCCGCTCTGCCGTTTACCAGATGTGTATGCGCTTCAGAAACTCAGCGTCTCAGAACCCTTAAAGCAGAGACTCTGGAACTTGCTTTGATTTACTTTACAAAAGTTTTATGAGGCTCCCATGAGACAGAAGTTCTTGGTAAACTATTAAGTTCTGTGCAAAGTGAGTTTTCATTATGAAAACTGCTTTATGTACACCTGGCTTGTTTCTTTAGCTAATTAAAAATTATTGATGGGGAGTAACCATGCTTGATACTCCATTGACTTATTGGAAGTTTAATAGAAGCACAAAATATTACAGTCTATAGATGCTCAATAAATACTGTCTAAACAAGTGCTAGTTCATATATTATCAAATGGGTTAAACATTCAGTCAATCGAATATTCCCCAGCACATACACTGTTGAAAGCACTGATAAATCCTATTTCCTGGATACCTGGGACATATCTGGTAACTTTCAGAACATCCTGAATCCTTCTAGGATGCCCAGGTGGGCTGCCCAGGAGTGGCTAGTGGTAAAGAACCCACCTGCCAATGCAGGAGATGTAAGAACATGGGTTTAATCTCTGTGTCAGGAAGACCCCCTGGAGAAGGAAACGGCGCCCTGCACCAGTATTCTTACCTGGAGAATCCCATGGACAGAGGAGCCTGGTGGGCTACAGTCCACAGGGCTGAGAAGAGTTGGACATGACTGAGCACACACAGGAACAAGAGCACATAGATCCTGTCCTCCAGAAACTACTTGAAGAGGCAGGTCTCCTGTGGTTCATAAAACAGCAGAGTTATGCACAGGGAGCTCAATCCAAGGGTGGAATTCAACATGATTGAAGTGGTTGTTAACATTTTTGATTATGACACATTGCAGAGAGAACACACTAAGACGTAGCACAGGGCTCCAAGAAGCCTAGTGAGGGCAAAGACCATATGTCTTTAGCCTTCAAGATGAAAGGGCTACCGAAGAAGAATTGAATGCTCACAGATGCTATACAGAGGTTGGGTGCAGTATGCAGTTGGAACAGCTCTTAAATTTCTTTTAAAGCAAACAAACCGGCCTCATGAATAATACATGACTGTTTGGCTGAATGCCTAGTGATTGCAGAATCCTTTGGGGACAGTCGGTTGAGAGTTTGCATTTATTAAAACATACACTAACAATAATAACAATAATGAATCTAAACTCTTGTTTTTTCATCTTATCTTTGCTTCAGAGATGCAGGATATTCAGATGCTCTAACTGCAAAGATAAATCAATAATAGACAGTCTCTTAAAAATGCCACTTAGGTGTTTAGGATTCAGAACCCCTTCCCTAGTACACAGCAGGCCTCTGGTGGGCTTCCAGATGGCATTAGTGGTAAAGAACTCTTCTGCCAATTCAGGAGACTTCAGAGACTCAGGTTTGATCCCTGGGTTGGGAAGATCCTTTGGAGAAGGGCATGACAACCCACTCCAGTATTCTTGCCTGGAGAATCTCATGGACAGAGGAGCCTGGCAGACTACAGTCCGCGGGGTTGCAAACAGTTGGACGTGACTGAGGTGACTTAGCGTGGATATGGCAGGTCTCTGACTTGACCCTTAAGCAAGCACTAACCCTACACTTCCTCCTCAATGAAGACAGAAAACTTGGTTCCCTAAGACACAGACGTTTGATTAGGTCTCCATTTCTCTCCCAAGACAGGTTGTAAGAATCTAGGTCCTCTTCACTATCCTACTTCCCTTGAGATTTTCCAAGCCCCACTTTCTCTCTCACTACTCTTGATTTTTATTTGCACCTTAATATTTTTATAGCACTTTGTAGCTCTTAAAGACATTTTATAGATACTGTTTTTAAGATGACATCAGTCTTGCAAGATGAACTGGATAAATAAAACAGGTGAGAAAACTGCCTTACAAAAAATTACATTAACATGTCTGGCAATTCACCAGCCTTTTATATTAAGTGCACTTTCAGACATGTGAAGATTACTAGTTCTCAGACTTATCCGTTCCGTCCAAACTCTCTTGAACCCTTACTTTACTGGCTGCCCAGGTTCCACTCTCAGTTGATGTTTCTCTTCCTTTATTGGAAAAACAGCAGAACCGTCTAGCTCATCATCAGTGCAACTGCGCGCGCCCGTGCTCGCACCGCTTCTCCTGCTCTCCCTGCTAGAGCACTGACCAGCACACGCGCAATGGGTGTCCCCGAGGCGTGTGTCCTTGAGGTCATGTCTAATTCCTAAAATGCTCAAGGGTCAGAGGTTGAGAAAATAAGGAGAAAGCTGCTGCATAGAGGTTAGAAACCCAAGAAGAGCTTTAGGCATTCTCTCAGGAAACAAACAAACAAGTAAACAAATGAACAAATTCTTTCAGATAAACAAAACCAGGCCTTCAGATCCACTGAAAGACGAAGGGTCCTGCAAACGCCCTGAGTTTTCTGCTGAGGCCTCCGAGCGGCTTCTCTCCGGGAGACAGGGCCTGTGAGAGCACACCGGCACTCACAAAGCCTGGCACTCCAGTCCACACCGTCTCAGCTCTTGCTGCTGCTGCTCAGGCGTGCCTGACTCTCCGGGGCCCCATGGACCGTAGCCCACCAGGCTCCTCTGTCCACGGGATTTCCCAGGCAAGAGTACTGGAGTGGGTTGACATTTCCTTCTCCAGGAATCTTCCCAACCCAGGGATCTAAAGCACACCTCCTGCATTTCCTGCTAGCTGAAAGAAAATTAAATCCAACATCAGAGAAAATAACTGAAATGTAAGATACAAAAAGTAAAAAATGAAACCTGTCATTATTTGTATAAGAAATATTTGTGTGCATAGAAATCAAAAGACAATCAATAAATCATAGATAATTTATCTGTAGATAAATTACAATAGTTTATATGTGAATTTAACAGTATCATTGCATGTAAGTTCAACATAAAAATTAATTATAATTCCCTGTAGTAGCAATAAGCAAATAAATTGAAGTATAAAGACATATGCAAATTGAAGTCAATAAATGTGAATAAAATAAAATTTGAAATTTAATCAGTATCACTGACAATATCTATTTCTGCTTTATTGACTATGCCAAAGCCTTTGACTGTGTGGATCACAACAAAGTGTGGAAATTTCTGAAAGAGATGGGAATATCAGACCACCTAACCTGCCTCTTGAGAAATCTGTATGCAGGTCAGGAAGCAACACTTAGAACTGGACATGGAACAACAGACTGGTTCCAAATAGTAAAAGGAGTATGTCAAGGCTGTATATTGTCACCCTGCTTATTTAACGTCTATGCAGAGTACATCATGAGAAATGCTGGACTGGAAGAAACACAAGCTGGAATCAAGATTGCCAGGAGAAATATCAATAACCTCAGATATGCAGATGACACCACTCTTATGGCAGAAAGTGAAGAGGAGCTAAAGGGCCTCTTTATGAAGGTGAAAGTGGAGAGTGAAAAAGTTGGTTAAAAGCTCAACATTCAGAAAATGAAGATCATGGCATCCGGTCCCATCAATTCATGGGAAATCGATGGGGAAACAGCGGAAACAGTGTCAGACTTTATTTTGGGGGCTCCAAAATCACGGCAGATGGTGACTGCAGCCAGGAATTAGAAGATGCTTACTCCTTGGAAGAAAACTTATGGCCAACCTAGACAGCATATTCAAAAGCAGAGACATTACTTTGCCGACTAAGGTCCATCTAGTCAAGGCTATGGTTTTTCCTGTGGTCATGTATGGATGTGAGAGTTGGACTGTGAAGAAGGCTGAGCGCTGAAGAATTGATGCTTTTGAACTGTGGTGTTGGAGAAGACTCTTGAGAGTCCCTTGGACTGCAAGGAGATCCAACCAGTCCACTCTGAAGATCAGCCCTGGGATTTCTTTGGAGGGAATGATGCTAAAGCTGAAACTCCAGTACTTTGGCCACCTCATGGGAAGAGTTGACTCATTGGAAAAGACTCTGATGCTGGGAGGGACTGGGGGCATGAGGAGAAGGAGACGACTGAGGATGAGATGGCTGGATGGCATCACGGACTTGATGGACGTGAGTCTGGGTGAACTCTGAGAGATGGTGATGAACAGGGAGGCCTGGCGTGCTGCAATTCATGGGGTCAAAAAGAGTCGGACACGACTGAGCGACTGAACTGAACTGAACTGACAATATCAAAAAATCTACAATGTCATAATGAATCTACAAAGTGATGTATGTAAGTTTTACTCTGAAATTTACAAAACATTACTAAATGTTTTTTGGACTATTACTAAAAATAGTCCAAGAAGACTTAAACTTATGAATGTACACATGTTATGCATTAAAGTTTCAATGTTATAAAAACATCATTCCCAAAATAATTTGTAAATTCATGGCAATTCAAAACAAAATTCCAGAATTCTAAAATTCTAGAATTTTTCTAGAAGAGTGTGGAAATTGACCAGCCCATTCCAACATTTTTAGAGAAATCAGAGGTCTGAGATAAGAAGCAGAAATGTAGAGGTCTTACACAAGGAAAAGTGAGGCCTTACATACCTACGATCACTAAGAGAGTGGCACAGCCTGTGGATGGACAAATAGCATGGGGGAACGGAAGGAGAGCAGTCACGCACTTGACAAGGTCACCAGATCTATAGCAGTGGTGGGACATGTGAAATCAGACGCAAAACCAGCCCCTGCAGTGAGATGTTAGACAACAGAAGGCTGGCAAATGGACAATAAATCCATGAGCAGTCACTCCACTCACAATTTGACAGGGAAAGGCAAGATAAAACTATAACGAGATACCCCTACCCACCTATTAGAATCATTAAAGTGGAAAAGGAAAATATCTTACAAAGTTTTAGTAAAAACATGAATCAGTTGAAATCTTTCCAGAGCTGTCCGGAATTGAAAACAGTACAATTATTCTGGAAATAAAGTTTGGCAGTGACTATTTAAGCTGGATATATGCAAACATTTGAGGAGTAATTCTGTACCTTGATGTTTAATCAAGAAAAATGAAAGTATTTTTCTACAAAATAAAGATGTTAGAGAATATTAGAGCATCTCATTCATTACTGAACAAATCCAGAAACAACCTAATGTCTATCAAAGTAGAATGCAACAGGAAAATGTGGTATATTGGGGAGAATGCACACGACACAGCAGTGAAAGTGAATGAAGTGTTTTATAAAATGCCATGAAATATAGGAACCTCACAAATACAGGATTGGGCGAAAGAAACTAAACACATGCTGTATGGTTTCATTTATGTAATGTTTGATAATCTGCAAGCTACGTGGTGGTGACAGTAATATGGAGAGCTGGCATTTTTGGTAAAAGGTGATGACCACAAAGAAGCTGGAAAGATGTTTCTGGGATTTTTGTAGTGGTGTATGCCTGAATAAGCGGGACTGGTTTCACAAGTGCTTTAACTGTTAGAAATTTCCTACCTGTACCTCCAGTATTTGTGCCCCACCCCCCATATCTATGGCTTCTTGGTGCTAAATCTCTTTTCTGCATCTCTGCACAGATAACGTCTAAGCTTCTAAAAGTATAGATACTTCTAAAAAAGTGTTATCAGTGCAGTTGGTTCCTATCCTCACCTCTCATTTTTTATCCAGTTTTTTCACATGTTTTTCTCTCCCAAAGTACAAAAGAATACCACTTATACAGATCCAAAGACCAGGCTACTTGTTTAAATCCAATAGATCCTGTCCTGTTCTCGTCTTGTTCCTCTCTCAACAGAATTCAGCATTTCTGAAATCTTCCTCCTAAACACACTCCTCTATTAACCTGTTAACTGCCAAATCTTTGTTTTATTTTTTAATTTCTTGTTTCCTGTGTTCTTTTGAAATAATCATGTATTTTTAATCATTTCATTATATTTTTCTATTAGTGTTGCTTTATAACTTTCCATATCATTATTTTCTAATTGAAAGTCTAGAATTAAAATATATGCTTTAACTTATTCAACGATTTGCTAATTTATCATCTTTTCCACATGCAGAATACTACAAGTATTTTATAACAGTTTAAATATATTTACCTCCTTTAGATCTTTTCATTAATATTGCCATGTGTTTTATTTCTATAGCTTATAAATCTAAATAGATGAACTTATTGTTTTCTGTTTAAACAACCAATATTCTTTCATGTTTGTCTACAAATTTCCATTTTCCAGTGTTATTTCTTCCTGAAATTTACTTTTAATGTTCAACAGTTTGACTATGATATGTCTAAAAGTGGTTTAACATTTGATTATTATTGTACAATTAAATATTAGGTATTTGGTTTTTGTTTTAATCTATCTCTCAGCCTGTAATTGTACATATATGAGACCATTTTGAGCTTCCCTTGTGGCTAAACTGTTAAAGAATGTGCCTGCAATTCAGGGGACCTGCGTTTGATCCCTAAGTTGGGAAGATACCCTGGAGAAGGGAAAAGCTAACCTCGCCCCCATTATTCTGGCCTGGAGAATTCCACTGCCCATCACAAGATGGTGAATATTGAAATCAGATTGACTATATTCTTTGCAGTCAAAGATGGAGAAGCTCTATACAGTCAGCAAAAACAAGACCAGGAGCTGACTGTGGTTCAGATCATGAACACCTTATTGCCAAATTCAGACTGAAATTGAAGAAAGTAGGGAAAACCACTAGACCATTCAGGTATGACCTAAATCAAATCCCTTATACAGTGGAAGTGAGAAATAGATTTAAGGGACTAGATCTGATAGACAGACTGCCTGAAGAACTATGGACGAAGGTTTCTGATGTTGTACAGGGGGCAGTGATCAAGACCATCCCCAACAAAAAGAAATGCAAAAATGCAAAATGGTTGTCTGAGAAGGCCTTACAAATAGCTGTGAAAAGAAGAAGTGGGAAAAACAAAGGAGAAAAGAAAAGATATACCCACTTGAATGCAGAATTCCAAACAATAACAAGGAGAGATAAGAAAGGCTCCCGATCAATGCAAAGAAATAGAGGAAAAAATAGAATGGGAAAGACTAGAGATTTTTTTCAAAAAAATTAGAGATACCAAGTGAATATTTCATGCACAGATGGACTTGATAAAGGACAGAAATGGTAGGGACCAAACAGAAGCAGAAGATATTAAGAGGAGGTGGCAAGAATACACAGAACTGTACATGTACAGTCATGATAATCACAATGGTGTGAACACTCACCTAGAGCCAGACATCCTGGAATGCAAAGTCAGTTGGGCCTTAGGAAGCATCACTATGAACAAAGCTTGTGGAGGTGATAGAATTCCACTTGAGATATTTCAAATCTTAAAAGATGATGCTGTGAAAGTGGTGCACTCAATATGTCAGCAAATTTGGAAAACTCAGCAGTGGCCACAGGACTGGAAAAGGTCGGTTCTCATTCCAATTCCAAAGAAAGGCAATGCCAAAGAATGCTCAAACTACCGCACAATTGCACTCATCTCACATGCTAGCAAAGTAATGCTCAAAATTCTCCAAGCCAGGCTTCAACAGTATGTGAACCATGAACTTCCAGATGTTCAAGCTGGTTTTAGAAAAGGTAGAGGAACCAGAGATCAAATTGCCAACATGCAGTGGATCATCAAAAAAGCAAGAGAGTTCCAGAAAAACATCTACTTCTGCTTTATTGTCTACACCAAAGTCATTGACTGTGTGGATCACAAGAAACTGGAAAATTCTGAAAGAGATGGGAATACCAGACCACCTGACCTGCCTCTTGAGAAATCTGTATGCAGGTCAGGAAGCAACAGTTAGAACTGGACATGGAACAACAGACTGGTTCCAAATAGGAAAAGGAGTATGTCAAGGCTATATATTGTCACTCTGCTTATTTAACTTATATGCAGAGTACATCATGAGAAATGCTTGACTGAATGAAGCACAAACTGGAATCTAGATTGCCAGGAGAAATATCAATAACCGCAGATGTGCAGATGACACCACCCTTATGGCAGAAAATGAAGAGAAACTAAAAAGCCTCTTGATGAAAGTGAAAGAGGAGACCAAAAATGTTGACTTAAAGCTCAACATTCAGAAAACGAAGATCATGGCATTCGGTCCATCACTTCACGGGAAATAGATGGGGAAACAGTGGAAACAGTGTCAGACTTTATTTTTCTGGGCTCCAAAATCACTGCAGATGGTAACTGCAGCCATGAAATTAAACGATGCTTACTCCTTGGAAGAAAAGTTATGACCAACCTAGATAGTATATTCAAAAGCAGAGGCATTACTTTGCCAACTAAGGTCCATCTAGTCAAGGCTATGGTTTTTCCTGTGGTCATGTATGGATGTGAGAGTTGGACTGTGAAGAAAGCTGAGCACCGAAGAATTGATGCTTTTGAACTGTGGTGTTGGAGAAGATTCTTGAAAGTCCCTTGGACTGCAAGGAGATCCAACCAGTCCATTCTGAAGGAGATCAGCCCTGAATATTAATTGGAAGGAATGATGTTGAAGATCCAATATTTTGGCCACCTAATGCGAGGAACTGAGTCATTTGTAAAGATCCCAATGCTGGGAAAGATTTAAGGTGGGAGAAGGGGAAGACATAGGATGAGATAGGTGGGATGGCATCACTGACTCAATGAACATGAACTTTGGAAGTTGGTGATGGACAGGGAGGCCTGGAGTGCTGCGGTTCATGGGGTCACAGAATCAGACAAGACCGAGCGACTGAACTGAAACTGAGACCATTTTACCACAGCTATCCATTTCTTTACTTTCTCCTGTATTTTGTTTTATTTCTCCTTTTGGTGCTTTAATTTCCATTGATCTAGCTTTCATTTTACCAATTTTGTTTAAAACTATTTCCAGGATGATTTTAATACCACTCATTTCATATGTTTTATTATTTAGTTCTATAATGTTCTTTTGGTCTATTTTTATAGATTGCAACTCCTCATTAAAATCTATATTTTTAATCCATTTTCTACAGCTGTCTCCATAGTTTGACACATTTACCTTGTCTATTTCAAAGTCCTTGCTGGCTGACTTCTAAGCCAACTGCAGGTTAGACTACACTACTTGTTTCTTGCTCAAGTATATGATTTGTTTTCCTACATCTTTGCATTTCTTGTAATTATTTACAGTGGATTTCATGTTTCAATAGACTATTCATAATAAAATCAATGTTTTTTCTCCACAGATGCATTATTTTTTCTTATTTATTCATTAGACAGATCAGATAAAGGACTGTTTAATTCAGTAGAGTCATGTATTTTGTTGTGTCTGGGTGGGATTTCAGTTTTAATTGGTTTCAGTCCAGTTCTTTTGTCAAATATCTTGAAGCTGAGTCTCTTTACTGAGACTTTATTTCCTAAGCATTGTGAACAGGTAATTCAATCTGCATTTCCAGTCCATTCTGAAAGTTCGCATTTCTCCACATCTACCAAATATTCCAGGAAAAAACATGGGTGGGCATTTGGAGTTCCTCTAATGTTAATTCATTATATCAGTCCTGGAGGCCATCAAAACTTCTTTTTAGTGACCTTTTGCCAATGGCAAGCCTGATTCTTAGCCTGTTTCTACTTCAAGAAATTCTCTGAAAGAAAATGTTTCCAGTATTCTTTCTACTAAAGAAAAACATTTATCTACCTGGAATTATAGTATTCCAATGGGTTTCCTATGTGGCTCAGTGGTAAAGAATTCACTTGCCAATGTAGGAGACACAAGAGACGTCGGTTTGATCCCTGGATTGAGAAGATCCCCTGGAGAAGGAAAGAGTAACTCACTCCAGCATTCTTGCTTGGAGAATCCCCATGGGGAGAAGAGCCTGGAGGGCTATAGTCCATGAGGTCACAAAGCGCCAGACACTCATGAGCACAACTGTTATGGTATTTCTGTTATAGTATTTCCTCTTAAGTATTTCGACTTCCATATCTTCTAAAAATATTCTTTAAACTATGTTTACTTCTTTAATTGTTGTAAAGGAGTGATTTCCTCCACCTACAACATACTATAATAGTAAGAAAAGTCCTATTGCCATTTCATTTATTTTTATGCTAAAATCTTCTCTATCTCTGCCTGTCTTTAACTCTTTCTCCTTGTCTTTGTCGGTGTGCCTATTTCAAAGCTTTATAATCCCAAGTAAGATAAAAAAAACTTCTCCACCAGTATAATATATGCAAAATTTTCAATATGTTTTGAAATATTTAAAGTGAAAGTGAAAGTCACTCACTCAGTCGTGTCTGACTCTTTGTGACCCCATGGACTGCAGCTTGCTCAGACTCAGTCCATCAAGTCCATAATGCCATCCAACCATCTCATCCTCTGTCATCCCCTTTTTCTCCTGCCTTCAATCTGTCCCAACATCAGGGTCTTTTCCAATGTGTCAGTTCTTTGCATCAGGTGGCCGAAGTATTGGAGTTTCAGCTTCAGCATCAGCCCTTCCAATGAATATTCAGGACTGATTTCCTTTAGGATGGACTGGTTGGATCTCCTTGCAGTCCAAGGGACTCCCAAGAGTCTTCTCCAACACCACAGTTCAAAAGCATCAATTCTTTGGTGCTCAGCTTTCTTTGTAGTCCAACTCTCACATCCATACATGACCACTGGAAAAACCATAGCCTTAACTAGAAGGATTGTTGACAAAGTAATGTCTCTGCTTTTTAATATGCTGTCTATGTTGGTCATAGCTTTTCTTCCAAGGAGTCAGCATCTGTTAATTTCATGGCTGCAGTCACCATCTGCAGTGATTTTGGAGCCCCCAGAAATAAAGTCTCTCACTGTTCCTATTGTTTCCCCATTGCATTTGCCTTGAAGTGATGGGACTGGATGCCATAGTCTTAGTTTTCAGAATGTTGAATTTTAAGCCAAATTTTTCACTGTCCTCTTTCACTTTCATCTGTAAAATTTTAATAATTTCTAGAAAAATTACTTCTATAACTTTTTCTCAGAGATAAACCATAAGTTAAAATCATATACAATAGAAATGTAACAGTATTCAAATATGTAATATAATTGCAATATTTAATTTAATGTATATATTTGATATCAAGTTTACTGTTCTACCATAACAAGTATTATGAGTAAAAATATAACCCAAACTTTCCATGAGGTATATGATTTTTATTAGCGGCATCTAAATATTACTTGGTCTTCCCAGGTGGTACTAGTGGTAAAGAACCCACCTGCCAAGGCAGGAGATGTAAGAGATGTGGGTTTGATCCCTAAGTCAAGAAGAACCCCTGGAGTAGGGCATAGCAACCCACTCTAGTAATCTTGCCTGGAAAATCCCACGGACAGAGAAGCCTGGCAGGCTATGCAGCCCAGAGAGTGGCAAGACTCTGTCCAAATGTGCCCTTTATCTCACTCACCCTCTAATCTTGGTCTCTCCTTCTCCTCAAGAAGGCTGGCTATGCTAGTAACGGGACCGCTGTTACCATCACCGCCCTTGTTGCTGTTCTGCCCGGACAGGTGAGGAAATGAAGTCAGACAACTTTTCTGGGCACTAGAGACAGCCAAGGGGTAGATGGCACTGCTGATGGTGTGCCCTTGCTCAGCAGTGCCTTCTCCGTGAGTGACAGCAAGACTCCTGGGGCTGGCCTGCAGCAGTGCGCCAGCAGAACCGATGACCATATTGAGCCCCTGGCAGCAGTGACAGGAGATGGCACTCCATCCCTCCAGGGCCTGCCCGGAGCAACACAACTTGATTTGTCTTTGGTGGTTTCTCCCTTCTCCTCATTGATCATCCCGACCCGTTCGAAACTCCCTTGCCTTTATATTGCCTGTAAAGTGACTGGTTATCAAATGCCTCATTATAAACACAATGAAGAGTGTGCTCAGATTGAATCTAGTCCAGATGACTACTGACCTAACACATCACTGTTAATAAACTATACTCCAATTTAAAAAAAGGAAAGAAGTCATCTGCCTCAGAACAGGATTTAGTATTTATAGCCCCCTGTAAATTTTTAAAAGTAAATTAAAAATTTAAAAAACTCTCAGCAGAAAAAAAGTAAGAATAATATATGAAGCACATTGAGAATATTAATATTATTAGAAATGGGCATCAATACAATTTATTAATATTTTCCAAACTAAATACATGACCGATGTTTAGGCTTCCATCAAGGCAACAATATCCCCATTTTTACCACTTTGGTCATAGAAATACAAGTCATTATGCATTTTTTGGTTGGAATGCTTTAATTATTTACGTCATTTAGATGTGGATTTTAAAGTACTTATAAATTTATTACAAATTTATCATACAGCAACAGTTTGGGCCTCTCCTTAACTATATTAACAACAAATTATATCCCATCTTCCATTTTTCCCAAAATTATTAAAAGTCTGATTTTACAATGAGGATAACTTGGAAACAGAATACATATGTATGCTATAGAAAATTAAGAAAAACTGATTAAAAAACATTGAAAAGTTGAATTGTTGTGACACATTAAATTATTATTAATGTAGTCAATGTATATTAAAAGCTGAAATGCTCTGGGACTTCCCCAGTGGTCCGAGAGTGAAGAATTCTCCTGCCAATGCAGGAGACATGGGTTTGATCCCTGGTCTGGGAATATTTGACATGATGTGGGACAATAAAGCCCACGCCCCCAAATACTGAAGCTCTTACACCTGGGGCCCATGCTGCACAATAAGAGAAGCCTGAGCACTGCAACTGGAAAGACGCTCCCACTTGCCACAGCTAGAGAAAGCCCATGAGCAGCAGCCAGAAAAGACCCAGCACAACCAGGGAGAAATACATACATACATATATATATATATATATATATTTTTTTTTAAGGTGAGCTGCTCCAATCACTACTTAGTGTGATTTAAGGCCTTAGGATTTGTTGATATGATTCAAATTTGGGATTTACTAATAACCGATGATACAGTGGAAGTGAGAAATAGATTTAAGGGCCTAGATCTGATAGAGTGTCTGATGAACTATGGAATGAGGTTCATGACATTGTACACGAGACAGAGATCAAGATCATCCCCATGGAAAAGAAATCCAGAAAAGCAAAATGGGTGTCTGGGGAGGCCTTACAAATAGCTGTGAAAGGAAGAGAGGAGAAAAGCAAAGGAGAAAAGGAAAGATATAAGCATCTGAATGCAGAGATCAATGCAAAGAAATAGAGGAAAACAACAGAATGGGAAAGACTAGAGATCTCTTCAAGAAAATTAGAGATACCAAGGGAACATTTCATGCAAAGATGGGATCAATAAAGGACAGAAATGGTATGGACCCAACAGAAGCAGAAGATATAAAGAAGAGGTGGCAAGAATACACAGAAGAACTGTACAAAAAAAGATCTTCACCACCCTGATAATCATGATGGTGTGATCACTAATCTAGAGCCAGACATCCTGGAATGCGAAGTCAAGTGGGCCTTGGAAACCTTTGCTACAAACAAAGCTAATGGAGGTGATGGAATTCCACTTAAGCTATTTCAAATCCTGAAAGATGATGCTGTGAAAGTGCTGTGAAAGTGCTGCACTCAATATGCCAGCAAATTTGGAAAACTCATCAGTGGCCACAGGACTGGAAAAGGTCAGTTTTCATTCCAATCCCAGAGAAAGGCAATGCCAAAGAATGCTCCAACTACCGCACAATTGCACTCACCTCACACGCTAGTAAAGTCATGCTCAAAATTCTCCAAGCCAGGCTTCAGCAATATGTGAACCATGAACTTCCTGATGTTCAAGCTGGTTTTAGAAAAGGCAGAGAAATCAGAGATCAAATTGCCAGCATCTGCTGGATCATGGAAAAAGCAAGAGAGTTCCAGAAAAAAAACATCTATTTCTGCTTTATTGACTATGCCAAAGCCTTTGACTGTGTGGATCACAATAAACTGAGGAAAATTCTGAAAGAGATGGGAATACCAGACCACCTGACCTGCCTCTTGAGAAATCTGTATGCAGGTCAGGAAGCAACAGTTAGAACTGGACATGGAACAACAGACTGGTTCCAAATAGGAAAAGGAGTATGTCAAGGCTGTATATTGTCACCCTGCTTATTTAACTTCTATGCAGAGTACATCATGAGAAATGCTGGACTGGAAGAAACACAAGCTGGAATCAAGATTGCTGGGAGAAATATCAATAACCTCAGATATGCAGATGACACCACCCATATGGCAGAAAGTGAAGAGGAACTAAAAAGCTTCTTCATGAAAATGAAAGAGGAGAGTGAAAAAGCTGGCTTAAAGCTCAACATTTAGAAAACGAAGATCATGGCATCTGGTCCCATCACTTCATGGGAAATAGATGGGGAAACAGTGGAAACAGTGTCAGACTTTATTTTTTGAGGGCTCCAAAATCACTGCAGATGGTGACGGCAGCCATGAAATTAAAAGACACTTACTCCTTGGAAGAAAAGTTATAACCAACCTAGTAGTATATTCAAAAGTAGAGACATTACTTTGCCAACTAAGGTCTGTCTAGTCAAGGCTATGGTTTTTCCTGTGGTCATGTATGGATGTGAAAGTTGGACTGTGAAGAAAGCTGAGCACTGAAGAGTTGCTTTTGAACTGTGGTGTTGGAGAAGGCTCTTGAGAGTTCCTTGGACTGCAAGGAGATCCAACCAGTCCATTCTGAAGGGGATCAATCCTGGGATTTCTTTGGAAGGAATGATGCTAAAGTTGAAACTCCAGTATTTGGCCACATCATGCCAAGAGTTGACTCATTGGAAAAGACTCTGATGCTGGGAGGGGTTGGGGGCAGGTGAAGAAGGGGACGACCGAGGATGAGATGGCTGGATGGCACCACTGACTCAATGGAGGTGAGTCTGAGTGAACTCCAGGAGTTGGTGATGGACAGAGAGGCCTGGCGTGCTGCGATTCATGGGGTCGCAAAGAGTCGGACACAACTGAATGACTGAACTGAACTGATCCTCTTTGCTGGAGAGTGTTCAAAGCTCATTCTTACTCTGCTGTTGTGGGTGAAGATCTCAGACATTCTCCCTTCCATCCTCACAGCCTATGAGCTGAACAAACTGAAAACCCACAGCTCTTCTTAGCTCTGTCAGAGAAATGAGGTCACAGGAAGATCTGCTTCCTGCAGGAATGGAGAAAGAGATCAAGAATCACAAATCTTTGAAGCGGAAGCCTGGAGGCAGAAACTGCCCTACACTTTGGTCTTAGCCTTTACTTCCCCTTTGCACACAGCCCTGGGCATGTGCAAAGTGCATGGAGTGAGAGTGGCCTTGAACGTACCTACGCCCTATGGACAGCTCATTCTCCACTGTTTCCTTCACAGATTTTTTCCCAGCTCCTTGTTTTCCCCAGTTGTCATCACCCACATAGGCAGCTGCAATATTAATTAGTTCCTGCTGATTTTTTTCAAAAAACACCCTCAGGGAAAAGCTGTCCCCATAGGGTGACCTCTGTGCGTTTGTGTGTGTGTGTTTTCTTTGCTGCTCTGTCATGCCCAACTCTTTGTGATCCCATGGACTGTAGCCCAACCTGGGGATTCTCCAGACCAGAATACTGGAGTGGGTTGCCATGCCCTTCCCCAGGAGATCTTCCCAATCCAGGGATCGAACCCAGGTCTCCCGTATTGCAGGCAGATTCTTTACCATCTGAGCCACCAGGGAAACCCCAGGGTGAACTTTAAGTCAAGTCAAATAAAGACAAACTTCATGAGTCTGGTTTTCCAGGGAAATACTGGAGAACTCTAAAGATGATATCTACATGAAAAATGAATTTTGCAGGAGTTTCAGCCATGTTGTTGTGCACCTTTGGGAGCTCTGAGGCTGTTGGTTTTCACTGGGACAGTGGGCAACTTGTTTTTAAAGCTTTCATTGAGATAAAGAAAGGAGAGTTCATTTTATTTGAGTCTCTTTACATCTCTCAGGTGTTTATATTCACATATTCATCAAATTCGAGAAATTTCTGCCCATCATTTCTTCTAATGTTCTCTCTGCCCCGTCCCTCCCTCTCTTCCTTCTGGGACTCCCACAGTGTGGGTGCACGTGGATCTGTTTCTGGCCCATGGATTCCTTAGGCACCTGTCACTTTTCTTTAATATTTTCCTCTTTCTCTTCTCTTTCCATTTCCGCTGTCCTATTAATGTCTTCAGGTTCATCAATTCTTTCTCATTTCTGCTTAAATCTGCTTTGAATCTCTCTAGGCAGTTTTTCATTTCAGTTGTACTTTCCAGTTCCAGAATTTCTGTTTTAGGTGGTCTGTCTATTGATCCACACATACACGGTTTTCTGGCTGTCTTCATATTTTATTTAGTTCTTTGAGCTTTTATGGCAGCTGTTTATACAGTCTTTGGTATGTCTATCATCAGTCATTTTCAGAGGTTATTTTCTGTTGATTTTTGGTCTCCTTTGAATGGGCCATAATTTCTTGTTTCTTTGTCTGACTTCTGATTTTTTGTTCAAAACTATACATTTGAGTCTAACGATGTGGGAACTGGAAATCGGATACTCCATCTCTTCTAGGGATTGCTGCCTTTTGTTATTAATTTATGTGTGTGTGCATTTAAAATTTTCATAGGTTATTTGTGAACCAAGAATCAAGATGGTATATAAACTTAAGTTCTCCTCAGGTTCCTTCTAAGTTTGTGCCTTTCCCTGGACAGACATGATTGCTATCTAATTTTCTTTATATATGCAGAAGCTTTGGAATGTCCTTGTTTTTTAATGTCTGGATCCCCAAAGGGAAAAAAAGTGTGAGAGAAAATAAAGGTCACTGGCCCTTTAACTCCTCTGGAAGTCACTTTAGCCGGATTGAGAGAGGCTTTCAACTATGGAGGGCAGATGCAACAACAAGTGTTACCCACCTATTGCCTGCACTTCCCTGATCAGAAGCAGCTGTCAGTGATCAAGGCACATGCCCATGATATTCAGAGGGAGGGTCCTACTTGCCCACATTGAGTAGGTGATGGGAGTGAGTAGGGTGGAGGATGAGTAGCTGCTTCCGTGCTAAGAGATAAAATAGACCAAATTAGCCACAATTTGCCTTCCAAGTCTTCCTCTGGAATGTGTTAGCATTCAATGGACCCAGGTTTCCAAAGTACTTACATCACAGAGATTCTGCCAGTGTAATTGCTGTCTAGATAGGGAGGCTCATTCCTGCTGCTTCCTACTCTGATTATCAACCCTAAGTGCTGGGTGCTTATTCTATTGAGAAACTAAAAGACAGATCTAGTTCAAAATGAAAATGAAATTTTCAAAGTTCAAAATTCAAAATGAAAGAAATTTTAGTAAAGATCTCTTCTGGCTCTTGTTCTTTTAGAAGGTTACCTATGTGTGGATTAAATAATCATAATTTTTAAAATACCCTAAAGCTGTTTTTATCCTTTCAAAAGATGCTTATATGTTTAAAGTATTTTCCCCACCTTTTTGGCAAATTTTGTGATATACATTAGTAATTACTGGGAGTGCTTCAGAATCATTTATTAATAAAATATGGCATTTCCCTGGCAAGAAAAATCCCATTAGTGCTTTGCTATGAAAGTCTTGTAAATGGACTTCGAAGTACTTCACCAGCTTCTGATTTTTTTTTTTTTGAATGGCAGCCTGAATCATTAAAAACAGTCAGCACTAAAATGATTTATTTTCATCTAGATAGAGATTACTTAATTTAATTAAATATGCTTTAGGCTTTGCAATTGCCACAAAGTGGTTCCTACAAACGTCTAACTCATTATTTAATGCAGTTACAGCCTCAGTGGAATACTAAGAGAATACAGATTTTTAGACCTTTTAGCTCTACTTTGTAAACATCTTTAAAAATTCAGGAACTCTCTGGAAGCTTTGTGTTGGTCTATGAAACGTCCACAGTTCCTGATCATTTTTCACTACTTACTATATTTTCTTTCGTACTTCTGCAGCTCTGATTTGCTTCACTGTGCATGTGTTTACACCATGAAAGCTAAGAATTACTCTCACAAACGTTAAGAATTGCATTTTCAATATTTCATGGCTTTATTTAACTCATCCTGATTCCTTTTCATTGCTGTATACAGGACCAATTTTCTTGTTTCAAAGCTTCATTTTCAAAGTTTGAAATTTAAACAGTATCAGTTTCACAATTTACAACTTTCCAGTTTCAAACTATGCGTATACTTCATCTCATGGAATTTTTTATATTAAATAAAAATACATTGGCACTCTTTAAAGCCTTTTTTTTTCCTTAATGATAAACATAAATCCCTTTCATTATCTTCCTGCTGACTTCTAGATTACTGCAGTTTGAAACCGAGGCAGGTATTAAGCACAGCTGATGAGCCGGAGAGATACTGGTGTTAATCAGTATGGGAAGATGTCTAGGACGCTGAACTCACCCTGCACAAGTTTGAAAAACAATTTTGCTACCTTACTTGTGCAGCTACAGGAGGTCACATTTCTCCCATGAATCTCAATTTCTTCTTCTATAAAATGGCAATTATAATAGTACTTTATAATGGCAAGTATAATAATGTTAATAACAGTAGTACATTGTAATAGTATAGAAATGTATAATAGTACATTTATAATAGTATAAAAGTATAATAGTATTGTATATTATACATTATACACTATTGTATAATATACAATAGTGTTGCTCTTGTTCTTTTAGAAGGTTACCTATGTGTGGATTAAATAATCATAATTTTTAAAATACCCTAAAGCTGTTTTTATCCTTTCAAAAGATGCTTATATGTTTAAAGTATTTTCCCCACCTTTTTGGCAAATTTTGTGATATACATTAGTAATTACTGGGAGTGCTTCAGAATCATTTATTAATAAAATATGGCATTTCCCTGGCAAGAAAAATCCCATTAGTGCTTTGCTATGAAAGTCTTGTAAATGGACTTCGAAGTACTTCACCAGCTTCTGATTTTTTTTTTTTTGAATGGCAGCCTGAATCATTAAAAACAGTCAGCACTAAAATGATTTATTTTCATCTAGATAGAGATTACTTAATTTAATTAAATATGCTTTAGGCTTTGCAATTGCCACAAAGTGGTTCCTACAAACGTCTAACTCATTATTTAATGCAGTTACAGCCTCAGTGGAATACTAAGAGAATACAGATTTTTAGACCTTTTAGCTCTACTTTGTAAACATCTTTAAAAATTCAGGAACTCTCTGGAAGCTTTGTGTTGGTCTATGAAACGTCCACAGTTCCTGATCATTTTTCACTACTTACTATATTTTCTTTCGTACTTCTGCAGCTCTGATTTGCTTCACTGTGCATGTGTTTACACCATGAAAGCTAAGAATTACTCTCACAAACGTTAAGAATTGCATTTTCAATATTTCATGGCTTTATTTAACTCATCCTGATTCCTTTTCATTGCTGTATACAGGACCAATTTTCTTGTTTCAAAGCTTCATTTTCAAAGTTTGAAATTTAAACAGTATCAGTTTCACAATTTACAACTTTCCAGTTTCAAACTATGCGTATACTTCATCTCATGGAATTTTTTATATTAAATAAAAATACATTGGCACTCTTTAAAGCCTTTTTTTTTCCTTAATGATAAACATAAATCCCTTTCATTATCTTCCTGCTGACTTCTAGATTACTGCAGTTTGAAACCGAGGCAGGTATTAAGCACAGCTGATGAGCCGGAGAGATACTGGTGTTAATCAGTATGGGAAGATGTCTAGGACGCTGAACTCACCCTGCACAAGTTTGAAAAACAATTTTGCTACCTTACTTGTGCAGCTACAGGAGGTCACATTTCTCCCATGAATCTCAATTTCTTCTTCTATAAAATGGCAATTATAATAGTACTTTATAATGGCAAGTATAATAATGTTAATAACAGTAGTACATTGTAATAGTATAGAAATGTATAATAGTACATTTATAATAGTATAAAAGTATAATAGTATTGTATATTATACATTATACACTATTGTATAATATACAATAGTGTCGAAATGGCAATCCACTCCAGTATTCTTGCCTGGAGAATCCCATGGACGGAGAAGCCTAGTAGGTTACAGTCCACGAGGTCACAAAGAGTCGGACACGACTGAGCGACTTCACCTCACCTCATAGTATATATAACAGTATAATAGTATTAGGAGGTTATTGTAAGGAATAAGTGAGTGAATATACATACGTTATTAGCAGTACCTGCCATGTGGCAAGCACGCAATGAATGAAGCCTTTCATCAGCTACATCTTATCTGGCACCACATGCACCCTGGCCTTTCGTACTTCATGTGCATTCTGTGTGTGAAATGAACCATTTTCTGTTCTAGGCTCTACTAGTAAAGAAGCCTTTTCCATTGCAGATGTCTGAGCTCAGGTGAAGCAAAGCAGCTAGATGGAAGCCGCCAGCTCCTTCCTCCTCCGTAAGAGCTGAGGCGCTGGGAGGATGTGAGAAGCCATCTTCCGCCACACTCACCATCTCTGGATGTAAACAAAGATTTACTCTGTGAACCGTAAAGAAAGCAGGACTGGCCCCAGATAGCTGGATGTATAGGAAAGAAACTACTTCACCAAGCCCGGGCATTTGCATCTTCTCATACATAGAAGATCGCTTTTCTCTTAACTACCAATAACCTCTTCATATTCCGCCCACCTGTCCCTGCTGCACACTTGCATAGAGCCTGGCTCCTCCCCTGCCTCCTAAAGGCAGCGCTCTCAGCATCACAGGAGACTGTGTCGCTGGGCTTGAGTCCTAACATTCCCACTGAGTAAAACCTAACTCTCAACTTTTAGGTTGCGCGTATTTGTTTAGTCGACAAAATACCTTCAAAATACCTCTGCAGAGCAGTTACAATTACCCATTGTGCACTAACATGCTTTGCTCAAGGTCACGGGACAGATACTGGTGGAGCTGGACCTCCGTGCAAATCTAGGACAGACAACCCAGCCTTCCCCTCTCTGACATCCTCTGCCCAGAAGAGAGAAATCAGAAAAACCAGTCAAACCACAGATATTAAAGTCTTGCTTTGTACACTCCAAATATGCAGAAAATCTGAAATGTTTTCTAGGTGGGAAGGGAAAACCAAAGGGAAGTTGGAAATATTTATGCTCACCTGAATGGAGAGATTGGGGAAAGCTGCTGATTTCCCTCAGCTCAACCCCTTCCCTACTACATCTTCCAGGGAGCAAATGTCTTTTAATTTCCGGATGCAGTCGCCGTCCGCTGTGATTTTGGAGCCCAAGAAAATAAACTCCGTCACTACTTCTACTTTGCTCCCTTCTATTTGCCGATTTCCCAGTGGCTCAGCAGGTTAAGAGTCCGCCTGCAGCGCAGGCAATGCAAAAGACTCAGGTTCAACCCCTGGGTCAGGATGATCCCCTGGAGGAAGAAATGGCAACCCACTCCAGTATTCTTGCCTGGAAAATTGCATGGACAGGGAAGCCTGGCGTACTGCTGTCCGTGAAGTCACAAATTGGACATGATTTCGTGACTGAACAACACAACAATATCTTATAGCACAGGGTTGTACTGTGGAGCAAATTGGAGGGAGGGATAACTCTTCCAGGGAGGGTAAGGATCGAAGAACCTTTCAAAGGAAGAGAACTTTAAAGCAGGCAACACTGTTCTTCAGGAGCCATACCCACCCCCTCCAATACCAGAGCCCATGTGCTTTTCGGACCCTGAGGCTCTCAGCTGAGGGACCAGTCCATTCCAGACTCCCTGTAGGATGCAGGCTGCAACTTCTCCACCCACATTTCATGTATGCCATCAGAATGCAGTGTATATCCACCTATTTTCCTAAATTTGATTCACATACACAGAGCTGTTTTGGGAAACTAAGAAATCTTACAAACTAATTTTATTCAGTATAAATAGTCATCATTAGGTTAGGCGTGACTTTTCCCAAGGGCATCACTATTTCAGCACAGAAGCAAAGGACTATTGAGGTTGGAAAATAGTTCGATGCTAGGAATGAGTTGCTAAAGGGGGAATTATTAGGGTCACGGGGAGTTGCTCAGCACTCCTAAATTTATTCCAAGAAACAGCTGCTTTCTCTGCTGTCATGAAGCCTGCTTCTACTTGGGGTTTGCGGGGCGCCTGAGGAACAGGGAATCCTCCCCTGATGAGGCTGTGACGGCGTTCACTTCAGAGTGGCCTGGTAGAGACCGCTGACCACACTTGTGCACACGGCCCCTGTGTGTGCCTGCTTTACTATAGTGCAGAGGTTTCCACGTGGGGAAAGATAGTGATTTGAGCAAAACCAATTTACCCTCGCTCTCCAACTGGTAACACATGGCCCCATTACAGATGCTCCTGAGTGCCTTTTCTAAATTCACACATATTTCTGCACAAAAACTAACGGCCCATTGACTCAGGAGTTGCGCGTATGACGGTAGTTGGTGCCAGATGCTCCAGAGGAAAGCTGAAAGCCCTCATGATGAGGCTAACCGTCGGAAACGAAAGTGTAGGGAGGCGTCCGAGCTGACCCCAGGTGCGAATCCATCACGACTCTTGAGCCAAAACGATCATGATTGTTGGCAAAACTTCATCTTGGCAAGTGCTGTTGCACACACCATTTTTCCATACAAATTAGGCTAAATGCATTATGAACAGTTGGTAACTATTAGCAGTGACTACATTTTTCGACAGTCTCTAACAATTTCTTCAACTCTTATCGTGTTAATAGATGTGTTAATCACCACACTAAACAAGGCATGTAATGAGATCGGTTACTGTGGCTCCTAGATGGAGAAAGGGGACACTGGAATTATAACGGCAAAATCGCCACATTTTAAAGAGATGTTTTACTTGAATATTGCAACAATGAGGATTCTCGGATGTTCAGAGAAAATTTTAATAACCTACTTAGAATATAAAAGCAGCATCTACAGAAATCAATCTATGTTCTCACAGCTTTACATATAAAGTTAGATTGGAAAAAGTGAGGAATCAGATAAATAAAATAAATTATATTCACAGGACTAACCTCTCTGTAGTTATTGAAATTAATTTTCTAAAATATATTTATGAAAAAGAGGTCAAAAAAGTGTGTGCAATATGATGTAATCTGTCACCAGGCTATCACTCTAGCTAAATAAACCAGTTCACTCAGACTTATGTGCACACAATCCTGGATGAATATATATCACAATATTCACAAAGGCTTCACAGCAATGGAAGTGTTCTATGTATGTTTATGTATCTACATATACATATATGCACTGTTTTTATTTATACAGTGTTCTGTGTGCTCAGCCGCTCAGTCGTGTCTGACTCTCTGTGGCCCCGTGGACTGTAGCCCATGGGTTCCTCTGTCCATCGAATTTTCCAGGTAAGAATAATGGAGTGGGTCGACATTTTCCATTCCAGGGAATGTTGCTGACCCAGGGACTGAACCCAAGTCACTTGCATCTCCTCCACTGGCAGGTGAATTCTTCACCACAAGAGTCCCCTGGGAAGCCCATATATAATATACATGCGTCACTTTTATCTCATTGCTTCCCTGAAAATAACATATATCACATTTTTAGTATGGAAATACAAGTGAATTTAAAAGAATTTAAAAAAACAACAACAACCCAGAACTACAGTGGTTTAAAACAAAATTCCTTCCCAAATATAGGCCAGTTCCCTTTAAAACAACAGTTCCCTTTAAAATATTTGAGGCAGGTTAGAATTCTCCAAAGGACTTTTAACTAACTCTGAGAGAGAGAATAAAGAGAAACAGCCAAGAAAAGGCAGGAAACATAAAAACAGTCGTGCTTTCAAAGTATAGGTTTTGCATCCCATAATAACTACCTTCCAAGCTAGCAGGCCGAGCTTCAGCTGTCATCTTGTCTTGCTCCTGCCTCAAAGGTTTAGCACAGCTCTTCAGGAATGGGCATCAGGCTATGATTCCTGCACTCTCAGCTCTATACAAAGATCCCATTTTATTTTCAAATACACACAAAGAAAGTGGTCTTCAGGTCATCCCAAATTCTTCCCTGCCTCCATAAAAAAAAAAAAAAAAAATTCAGGCAATGACCAATTTATTCTATTTCTGGTTTTTGCTCTAGAGGATGTAAATTATCAGAAGTTCGTTTAGAAGTCATTTGTGACTCACAAATGAGCCTTTCACTCAAATAAAACTGTATTTTCCTATTCTCAGCCCCCAACTCCATTACCTCCAGCACTACAGGTTCTGGAATGACCTACTCAAGTCCAGATTATCTCTGTATCTCTATGGGATCCATTTAAGAATTTTTGAGTCTGAGGTCCTAATTTTGAATTTCAAGTTTCCCATGACTTAGCTCTGAGTTTTTGAGCAAATTGATTAATCTTTCTAATTCACAATTTCTTCCCAAATAACAGTTCCACTCTTATGAACATTAGCTGAAGATCAAAATAGGTGCTCTTGTTGTTCAGCTGCTAAGCCATACCTGACTCTTTGCAGCCCCATGGACTGCAGCACGCCAGGCTTCCCTGCCCTTCACTATGTCCCTAAGTTTGCACAAACTCATGTCCATTGAGTTGGTGATACCAACCAACCATCTCATTCTCTGTCGTGCCCTTTTCCCCCCTGTCTTTAATCTGTCCCAGCATCAGGCTCTTTTCCAATAAGTCAGTTCTTCACATCAGGTGGTCAAAGGATTACAGCTTCAGCATCAGTCCTTCCAGTGAATATTCAGGATTGATTTCCTTTAGGATTGACTGTTTTTATTTTTATTTTTATCTCCTTGTTGTCCAAGGCACTCCCAAGAGTCTTCTCCAACACCACAGTTCAAAAGCATCAATTCTTTGGTGCTCAGACTTCTTTGGGCTTCTCATGTGGTGCTGTGCTGTGCTTAGTTGCTCAGGCGTGTCTGACTCTTTGAGACCCCATGGACTGTAGCTCACCAAGCTCCTCTGTCCATGGGATTCTCCAGGCAAAACTACTGGAGTGGATTGCCATGCCCTTCTCCAGGGGGTCTTCCTAACTCAGGGATCAAACCCAGGTCTCCAGCACTTCAGGCAGAATCTTTACCATCTGAGCCACCAGGGAAGCCCAGGCGGCCTTATGGTGAAGAGCCTGCCTGCTGATGCAGGAGATGCAGGAGGCATGGGCTCCCTGCATCAGGAGGGGCCCCTGGAGGAGGATCTCCCACTCCAGTATTCTTGCCTGGAGAGTCCCATGGGCAGAGGAGCCTGTCGGGTTGCAGCCCATAAGATCGCAAAGAGTCAGACACGCCTGAAGAGATTTATCACACAAACAGCCTTCTTTCTGGCCCACCTCTCACATCAGTTCATAATTCCTGGAAAACCACAGTTTGGCCAGCAGCTGTCCATTGTTTACACTGTGTCTGGCACAAAGAAAACTCTGAGTGAAAGGAGTATGTCACAGGCTTACAGCAATAGTTCACAGAGACTCTGTTCTGAAACTTTTCTGAAGACCTTTAAATCAGTTACCTGTACGGTTATTTATGACCACATTTAGGACTGCAGATGAGCCATGAAATGTGTCATCAGCTACTATTGAGTGTGAGGAGTGGAAATGACCATGCATACTTTTTTTTTCTTTAACTTGGAGCTAATAATCTAAGATGCCAAAATGCATGACATCCAGGTTGCCTCTCATCCGCCACGTTCACTTGCTGTTAGTGCAGCGAATGGACGAGATCTTGGTGTACGGACACAGCCCGTGGTGGGAACAATGAGAAACCAGTTCCAAGGAAATGCACAGACTAGACAGCTAATCCTCCAGGAGAGACTAGAAAGCTCTGCTCTGTCTTACCTCCCCCCAGACACTGTGGTGAGGGGAGGGAAAGCAATTTGCTTGCCAATATGGCCAGCCTAATATGGCTGATCATCTTTTCTTTCTTTTCTGTTTGTAGGCAGTTTGGAAAGTTTCCCGGGTGATGATCTATTTGTCTTTCCAAACAGCACCTCACAGGCTGAAGAAATAGGATGAGTCCGAGAAAAAACCAACTTGTGAGCAGGGTGGAATTTTTCCTTCTCTGCATTAACAGATTCCTCGGTGTCTATTCAGAGGTGAAAGAAAAGATCCTGCCTGTTAACCAAGTTTCAGCAAATACACAAATCAGACACGTGTCTGTCTACAGCCTGAGGGGCAGGCCTGTGAGTTTGCTGCTGTCCAGGGGCTCCACGGCAGCCCTCGACTAAGAAAGGGGTTCAGTCCAGGAAGGAATTCCTTGGCAGCAGAGTGAAAGCATCGTTTTTTCTCTTCTCATCGCTGCGTTGATTTTAACTCCTCTCCAGATGTTTCCTCTCTACCATGTTGGGGGAGGTAATGGATTCAGAGGAGCTAGGAGAGAGAGAAACGAAGCGGCTCGTCAGGGAGACAGTCTCACGAGACAGACAGGATGTAGGTCTCTTGATTGTGCGGTTCTATTTCTAGACCATGAGGAGGAGGTGGAGGCCTGAATCGAGAAATGGTGCTGAGAGTTGAGGCGCAGTGTCTCTTGGTAGTGATGGAGGAGGCACGGAGAGGCAGCTAGTTGCAAAAACGTCTTTAAGTTTTTCTCGCACACAAAGAAAAAAGTGATTCTTTCTGGTGGGAAATGCGTTTGAATTCCCAAGTTAAATACACAGAAAGATTGAAAGCATTCAACTGAAAAAGAGGGGGAATGGAAGAACTCCCAAGATGCTGATTTACTGGTGAGCAGAAGGAGGCTAGGAGATGAGAAATACACTCAATACACCCTCTGAACAGCATATGTGTTTTCACCGGGTCGCATGCTTTTTTAGGTTAAATTGTTTCTCCTATTTGATACTCTGAAGTCCAGACCCTAGCACCGGAGGAGGTGATCTTATGAGGAGAAAGGGCCTTTGTGGATGTAGCCGAGTTAGAATGAGGTCGCATGGGGGAAAGTGGGTCCTGATACAATGTGGTAAGTGTGAGTACTCAGTCGCTCAGTCGTGTCCTACTCCTGGGGACCCCACAGATTCTTGCCCATCAACTCCTTTGTCCATGGAATTTTTTTCCTCGCAAGAATACTGGAGTGGGTTGCCCATTTTCTCCTCCACGGGATCTTCTTGATCCAGGGGTCAAAGACACATCTCCTGCGTCTTCTGCACTGCAGGCAGATTCCTTACCACTGAGCCACTGGGGAAAGCCGGATATGATGGATGGGTGTCTCTAAGAAGATACAGAAGACACACAGGTAGAGTGTCACGTGACCAGAGCAGCAGCAATGAGAGGGATACAGTGCCAAGCAAACACCAAGGGCCAGGCCCACCACCAGTGGCTCAGAGGAGGGGAGAGAGGGTTCCGCCCAGAGCTTTAGAGGGAGCCCGGCCCTGCTGACAACTTGCTGTGGGACTTCTGGCCTCCAAAACGGTCATGGAAGACATTTCTACCATTACAGACCATCGAGCATGTGGCACGTTACCACAGCAGCCCTTGGAAACTAACACACCGGCTAAAGGAAATATGACCAGAATAGGACATTGTTTTTACTGTAAAAGGATCTGCAGCATAGCTAGGAAGGTTACCTGGTGGGTGCTGAAAACAACTCTTCATCGCTCCTGGGGGAAGAAAGATCAGTATTACCATGTTGAGGATGTTGGTGAAGTTTTGTGCTGAAATCTCTGATCAAAGCCTCGTTCTCTACATATGTAATTTTAGAACCATGTTATTTTGAAAATGAAATGGACTGAAGCGAGTATCCAAGCCCTTTCAAAATGTGTCCTAATTACAACTAAGGTCTCAAAGGGTCACTTCACCCCTGGTCCCGGTCCTGCTGTTTCTGCCTCTTTAACAAGGGCAGGTTCACTGTGATCCGCACCAGACACTTACCATCAGGACATAATGCTGCCATGTAGCGACTTCACTTTCCCTTTTCACTTTCATGCGTTGGAGAAGGAAATGGCAACCCACTCTAGTGTTCTTGCCTAGAGAATCCCAGGGACGGGGGAGCCTGGTCGGCTGCCGTATGGGGTCGCACAGAGTTGGACACGACTGAAGCGACTTAGCAGCAGCAGCAGCATGAACGTGAAGGAGCTTGTTTTCCCCAGCCAGTGAGAACAGGGCTTTCCAAAGCTTGAGCAGATTCACCCAACTTCATGTTTGCTTGTGTCTTGATCGATGATGCGAAGAGCTGACTCGTTGGAAAATACCCTGATGCTGGGAGGGATTGAGGGCAGGAGGAGAAAGGGACAACAGAGGATAGGATGGGTGGATGGCATCACCGACTCAATGGACATGAATTTGAGTGAACTCCGGAAGTTGGTGATGGACAGGGAGGCCTGGCGTGCTGAGGTTCATGGGGTCACAAAGAATTGGACAGGACTGAGCGACTGAAATGAACTGAACTGAACTGATCAATGATTCTAAGTCTCTACCACTTCTATCCCTGGGTCAGAAAGATCCCTCGGAGAAGGGAATGGCAACCCACTGCAGTATTCTTGCCTGGGAAATCCCATGGCTGGAGGAGTCTGGCAGGCTACAGTCCATGGGGTCACCAAGAGTCAGACATGACTGAGCACACGGGCACGACAAGCAATTATTTTTCTTAAGAAGCACGTGACCCAGATGAGTTTCAGTGGAAAATGATTTTTTAGAAGGATGTTGTCTAGCTCATAAGACACTAAGAAAGACTTAGGCAATGGACCATATAAAGAGCAGGACCAAGCACACCCAGCTCCCACCAGTCAGGACACAGAGGACAGAGGGCCCTGCCCGCAGACGCCCAAGACACCAGGCCATCCCTCTGCCCACTGCTCTCTTGCCCACCTGCTGGCCTGATCCTGAAGGCTGGGGCTGCTGCCTCGGTCTCCCGCCTTTAGTCCACGACAAGGCCTCTGGGTATGTGAGCCTGGCCTCACGTGAATCTCATGGAACTGGTTGTACAAGCAGTATCTAACTGTGTAAATGAATGGCAACTTCTTAGTTCCTCAAAATATTTATATTAGTAACTTAATAAGATTAAGACATCTGTTATGAAATAAGAAAAAAGGCTAACAGTTAACTCCTTCCCAGGAGCCCCAATAAATAATCCATCCTCACATCATGCCCTACCTTGTAAGAGCAAGCTGGAAATGAGAACACAGGTAAAAATTACAAGACCTTTTTGATTCTGAGGTTCTTCCAATAAGATGATAAACTCCCAGAGGTAGAGAATATATTCCAACCTTCCTTTCTCTCTCTGTGGACACCTGAGCCTGTGTCTTCATGCCACCGGTGCTAGTTGAATGCCGCCCCCCCACACACCTCCAGGAACATCCTAAAACAGCCAAAGTGATTGACAGGACACCGTGGGAGCCGCAGGTCACAGAGGGAGGTCGGCCACCCAGCAACCTGACTGTCTCTTGTGGATAACTCCAGCCCAGTGTGTCTGTTGCTTTCATTTCTATTGTAAGATATGGATACCTAGCCAGGAGAAAGGAGCTTTAAAATTAGGTGTGCTCTGACTTGCCTATCTTTCCAGATTTTG
The DNA here is from genome assembly GCA_006410535.1 of Litocranius walleri. Classification (NCBI taxonomy): domain Eukaryota; kingdom Metazoa; phylum Chordata; class Mammalia; order Artiodactyla; family Bovidae; genus Litocranius; species Litocranius walleri. The sequence continues at coordinate 3,192,563 of SJYG01000118.1, read as the reverse complement.
AACTTCTTGAAGAATCCAGCTGCATTTTCTATTGCTAAAATTTCCAAGTGCCTTAGCTCACTGCCATTCACGCAAGGGGTAGACACTTTGCATTTCATGGGAAGAACAAAATTAGGTTATAAATAGCTCACAACACAGTTTATGGATATTTTTGAAAACAGTGCTCTCCATCCACAAGCAATATATGCTGGGAACCAATTAAATGCCGTGTGCAGCACTTCTCGGTGACTGTAATTTACTCAGGAAAATCATCACTGCTTTTGTGATTATCCAAACCTTCGGGACACAGATCAATTCCAGAGCGAATTCTGTGAAGTGCATGGCAGACAAGGCCCCTCTGATCTCAGTGTGTCATCTCACAGGGATCATGCCTGCAGACAGCTACAAAGAACATTGAGAGTGGCTTGCAAGCTGAAGAAACATCGGCGTGCTCGGAGTATGTTTGTGAGTTGTATCTGAATGCAAAACGTCAAAAAGAAAGCATGACATTTCAGGAAGAGCTGGACCCATCATACACAATATCATTTGCAAGGAGTCTTTCCCTAGTTTCTTTTGTCTTAACGAGTGATTATACAAGGCTCTAGGCTCAGACTCCTGGAACCGATTGTTTGCGACGCATCTTCCTTGTTGTCAGAGGGCATCGCACAAACATATATAAAATGAGAAATTACAAACAAAGATAGTCTTTGCAAGACAAACTTGTTTTTCTTTAAATTTACACACCTTTTTTTAAATCTTTTTTACACAAAACTATTATGTAATTGTAGAACCACTTAAGATAGATAAGCAAATAAAATGCAAAAGTATTATCGAATTTATTAGTCACAGTTAACATTTACTTCATTTCCTTCTATTATATTTTAATTACATATATTTATATATTCTCTATTGTTAATAATTATATATTACATATATGTAATTGTGGAACAACTTAAGATAGACAAGCAAATAAAATGCAAAAGTATTATCGAATTTATTAGTCACTACTAACATTTAGTTCATTTCCTTCTATTATATGTTAATTACATATATTTATATATTCTCTACATTAATAATTATATATTACACATAATTGTATCTATTACATTATTGTATAATACAAATGCTGTTTTATTATTTCTATGTATACATGCATATAGTGTTATTTATTTTTTACACACCTGCATATGGATAGAAGGGCTTCCCAGGTAGCACTAGTGATAAGAACCTGCCTGCCATTGCAGGAGACAAGAGGCGTGGGTTCGATCCCTGGGTCAGGAAGATTTCCTGGAGGAGGGCATGGCAGCCCACTCTAGCATTCTTTCCTGGAGTCCGTGGGCAGAGGAGTCTGGTGGTCTGCAGTCCGCCAGTCACTAAGAGTCAGACACGACTGAAGAGGCTTAGCATAGCACAGCACGCGTGGATAAGACTGTCATGTTCTTTTTAAGTTATCTCTCAGTTTCATATGTAAGTAATATTTGAAAATATGACAGAATGTTCATAATATTTCTTAATTTGATAATTTTTCTAAGAAGTGAACATTTGATATTGATGTTGACTATCCACGGGTATTCTGCTTTGTTTCCGAGCTTTTAGCATTATATATCATTTTGGATGAACATTCTTAATCAAAACATCTGCTTATATTAAGTTTTATTTAGACTTCTTCATAAGAGGTAATGAACATTTTAGAAAAGAGAGAGAAGAGAGAGAAAAAGAGTATATCCCTCAAATTATTCACCCTCCTCTTAAATGTCTGATTTTTCAAAAAGTATATGAGAGAACTCATTTTATTCCAACCTTTATGAAATTGAATATTACTATTAAAACTTTTTTCATAATCTCTCAAGCAAGAAAGTTATATTTTTGTTTTAATTTTAGTTTAATTATTAAGCTGAAGAATGTAAACAGTTTTATTAATCATCTGTAATTTCTCTTCCCTAATAGCAGTAGTAATAGTAAGGTCGCTCAGTCGTGTCCGACTCTTTGCGACCCCATGGACTGTAGCCTACCAGGCTCCTCCCTCCATGGGATTCTCCAGACAAGAGTTCTGGAGTGGGTTGCCATTTCCTTCTCCAGATCTTCCCAACCCAGGGATCGAACCCGGGTCTCCCACATTCCAGGCAGATGCTTTAACCTCTGAGCCACCAGGGAAGCCCTTCTTCTCTAATAGTCATGCTATAATTATCTTTCTGCTAAATTTTAGTATTTTTCTTATCCACTTATGTTGATTCTTTCTATAATAATTTATTGTCCCTCTTCTCTTATATTTGTTGTAATTATGTTTCTTATTTGCACTTTTAAAATTAGGTTTGTGATTAACATCTTTGAATTCATATTTTCTGTTTATGTTCTTCTTTCATATTTCACTTTGGTTCAGATTTGGGAAGTGACTGATTTCAAGATCATATATATGTTTTCCTATAATTTTATATCCATTCTCTGGTTTTTATCTTTTATGGAAGTCTTTTTTTGTTTTTATATTTATTAGGCTATGTTGGGTCTTACTTGCACCATACATGCGCTGAGTTGCTCTGAAGCATGTGGGATCTTAGTTCCCTGACCAGGGGGACCAGCGGTTTTTATCTTTTAATAAAATTATTTAATGTATTAGAATTTCAGTGTTTCTTATGAAGTGAAACTGCAAAATTTAAATTTATAATATCATAATTAACAATGAAAATGACCCCACTATCTGATTTATATGTAATTGTATTTAAAATTTCTATATAATTGTACTTAAAACCCATAAGTGACTTTCCATAAACACAGATCTACTCTTCCTATTTTCAAGTGGAACAATATTTTAAACAATGGTATCATTTTGAAATGTAAGAAAAACAGATGTAAAATATAAAATTCCTTTTGAGAGACAGGATTCAAGGTAAAGTGAGATTTAATATGGCTGGTAGCCGTCTCCTCTCCCATCAACTGAGTGTTGAGACCAGAGAGCAAATCTGGTGAGACTGATCTGAAAATACTACCCTATCTGGTGAGGATGCGATTTTTTTAAAACCTACAAGATTAGAATAGTAAACTCACATGAGTAATGTACAGCTGCAAAGATTAATGCTCCTGCTGGCTCTTCAGCTAGGCTGTCTCCTCTGCTGATGGCATTTATGTAGGACTGGCCGGCTCTGATGAATAGTTTGCAATAATAGCAGGTGGACCGAGTTAATCAAAATGGCCACATTTATGGTAGAAATAGTCCCCAAGGGCTGTTTAATTGTCTGCATGTCTGAATATTCTGATATGACTTTTTTTTTTCTCTTGCCATCTTAAACAATAAAACTCAATGTGAGGAACATAGAGACAGATGCAGAAAGTAGGCTAAGAACCACATGAGTCTGAAACCAGGACAGTTGTCTCTGTCGACGATGCCTCTAACAGAAACCAAAGATAAATCACAAGACAACGAATGCTTATTGTCTCTTATTTGGTGTCCCATGGCTGAAATACACAGTGTTTCTAATGGATATACTTGTGGAGCTTTTTCGGATAAAGAGAATCATGTAAGTTAGGGCTTTTCTGACATAAATGTGATCTGGCATCGACACACTAGGATCTTTTTGTGTCTACATGTAACTCATGCCCAGGCCCCTGGAGGGCACGTATGCCATGGAATTTTTTGCTGGGCTTTCAGAGCTCTGGAGGATTTACATTAGTGAGACAAATGGCTAATTCAGTACAGCCAAATGTTGCACATTTCATGATTGAAGACAAGCCTCCCAGGACTGGGCTTCATTTATTTCTCCCACAGTGAAATATGTGTGGGTTTATATTTTTTCATTACCACATAAATACAAGCAGCTTATAAAATGCTGGAGGAATTACCAAAGTGAAACCTCCCACTCCAAGACAACGAAAGGGATTTTCTTGTTGTTTCTTTTCTTTGTAAAAGCACATCTCATTTCATGCTCAGTTGTGTCCAACTCTTTTGTGACCCCATGAACTGTCTCTTCTGTCCATGAAATTTTCCAGGAAAGAACCCCGGAGTGGCTAGCATTTCCTCCTCTAGGGGACCTTCCTGACCCAGGGATCAGACCTGCCTCTCCTGCACGCTCAGGCCGATTCTTTGCCTCTGAGCCACCTGGGAAGCCCCTACAGCACTAGCCGCCATATAAGATAAGACTTAATGACAATAAGAAGATCTATTTAATCGCATTACTTAAAAAGTGAAATGAATAAAATTCAGCACATCTGCTCATTAAGTCAGCTGGAGTTAAACTCTAGCTTTCTGAAAATTAAAGGCTACTGCAGAAATTTGTACGGCTAACTGCCCCTAGTTACTGCAATGTTTGGGGCTTTCCCAGTGGCTCAGGTCATAGAGAACCTGTCTGCCAGTGCAGGAGACACAAGAGGTGTGGATTCAAACCCTAGGTGGAGACCTCACTCCAGTGTTCTTGCCTGGAGAATCCCATGGACAGAGGAGCCTGGCAGGCTGCAGTCCACGGGGCTGCACAGAGTCGGACACGACTGAGCACACATGCACAGGTCACAGGGCAGCAGGGCCCGCTGCGGCACTGTTTACCAGCTCATGGGAGCGACTCAGCATCCATCAGCAGATGAGTGGGTACAGATGCGGTACGTATATACCACGGAATACTGCTCATCCATACGAGGAATGGAACAGTGCCATTTGCAGAGACACAGAGGGACCTAGAGACCGTCGCACAGAGTGAAGGCGGTGCAGGAGGACAGCAAATATCATCTAGTATTGCTTATACGTAGGATCTAGCAAAACAGTACAGATGAGCTTACCTGTGAGGCAGAGATGGAGACAGATGTAGAGGACAAATGTGTGGACACCAAAGAGGAAAGGTGGGGTGGGACCAGTTAGGAGATTGGGATGGACATGTATACTCTACTATGTATAATAGACAGTTAATGAGCGCCTACTGTATAGCACAGGGAACTCTATTCCACACTCTGCAGCGACCTAGATGGGAAGCAAATCTGAAAAAGAGGGGATAGGTGTATGCTATATATATATATATATATATATGGGGAAAAAAGAGGGGCTATATAACTGACTCACTTTGCTATACAGCAGAAACTAACACAACATTGGAAAGCAATATACACCAGTCAAAATTGGTAGAGAGGGCATCGGATCATAACATCAAGGTTGCTGGTTTAGCACACATGATGCTGCTGCAAGTTTCCCAGGTCATCAAACGACTCATTTGTCTGCTCACCTTCCCCAGGAGTTCTTTAGTGGCTCCCTTGTGCTTGCTCCCAGGAATCAGGAATTCAGTAGTTCAGAAGACAAAGTGTGAGTTTCCTGGAACTGACTGTGAAAGGCAGCAGTTAAAAATATACCTCTATATTTCACCCATCAGAATGCTTTCATACCTTTATAAAAAGTCATCAGGGCATATTTCAGTTCAGTTCAGTCGCTCAGTCATGTCCGACTCTTTGCGACCCCAAGAATCACGGCATGCCAGGCCTCCCTGTCCATCACCATCTCCTGGAGTTCACTCAGACTCACGTTCACCGAGTCCGTAATGCCATCCAGCCATCTCATCCTCTGTCGTCCCCTTCTCCTCCTGCTGCTCTCTCTCTCCTCCTGCAATCTCTGCCAGCATTAGAGTCTTTCCCAGGGAGTCAACTCTTCTCATGAGGTGGCCAAAGTACCAGAATTTCAGCTTTAGCATCATTCCCTCCAAAGAACACCCAGGGCTGATCTCCTTCAGAATGGACTGGTTTGATCTCCTTGCAGTCCAAGGGACTCTCAAGAGTCTTCTCCAACACCACAGTTCAAAAGCATCAATTCTTTGGCGCTCAGCCTTCTTCACAGTCCAACTCTCACGTCCATACATGACCACAGGAAAAACCATAGCCTTGACTAGATGGACCTTAGTCGGGAAAGTAATGTCTCTGCTTTTGAATATGCTATCTAGGTTGGTCATAACTTTTCTTCCAAGGAGTAAGCGTCTTTTAATTTCATGGCTGCAGTCACCATCTGCAGTGATTTTGGAGCCTCCAAAAATAGTCTGACACTGTTTCCACTGATTCCCCATCTATTTCCCATGAAGTGATGGGACTGAATGCCATGATCTTTGTTTTCTGAATGTTGAGCTTTAAGCCAACTTTTTCGCTCTCCTCTTTCACTTTCATCAAGAGGCTTTTTAGTTCCTCTTCACTTTCTGCCATAAGGGTGGTGTCATCTGCATATCTGAGGTTATTGATATTTCTCCCGGCAATCTTGATTCCAGCTTGTGTTTCTTCCAGTCCAGTCTGTATGCAGGTCAGGAAGCAACAGTTAGAACTGGACATGGAACAACAGTCTGGTTCCAAATAGGAAAAGGAGTACGTCAAGGCTGTATATTGTCACCCTGCTTATTTAACTTACATGCAGAGCATATTTACGGGGTTCCATTTCCAAACTCTACCCTGTTCCATTGGTCTGTGTGTGTCCCTCCCTTCATCAACACCATAAAATTTGATTTTAGCAACTCGATAACTCCTGGATTCAGGTAGAGTAATCCTTCCTCTTTATTCTTCTTTTTAATAGTTTTAGCTTAGATTAATTTAAAGCTTTTATTCTTTCCTAATATATATGTTTAATATAAAATTCCCTCTCAGCATTGTTTTAACTATATCCCACAGATATTCCTGTTTCTTCAACTTTAAGAAATTAGTTAAACCTGTGTTTCAATTTCAGGAAAATTTTCACCTTCATCATGTGAGTTTTCCGATCAATGAACAAGAAGTGTCCCCCCAGTTATTTAGATATTTGATTTCTTTAAACCGTGTTGTATAGTATTTAGCATACAAGTCCTACATATTAATTAGTTTACACATTATTTAATTTTGCAAATGACCATCAATGGTACTATATTTTAAAGTTAAGTCAAAGTGCTCATTACTAGTATATAAAAATTCTACTGAATTTTGAATATTTATATCTTACAATCTTGCTGAAAATATATTACTTCTAGCAATATTTTTGTAGATTTATTTCATTTATTCAACAAAGATAATTATGTAATCTGAAAAGAGGAAGTTTTATTTTCTTCTTTAAGATCTGTATGCCTTTTACTTATTTAGATCATTGTTTTTCACTGGCTAGAACTTCTGGCTAAACCAATGTATTATTTTGAACAATGGTAGTATTAACAGATATCAGGGTCTTCTTCCAGATCTCAAGAGAAATGAATTCAAGGTTTTATAGTTAAGTACAATAGAAGCTATAGTTGTTTTGCAAGTACTTTTATTAAACTGAAGAATTTTAGTCATATTTTTCTAAGGGTTTTTATCACGAATGAGTGTTTAATTGTGGGTTTATTCTTTTTTTCAGTACTAGGAATTTTTGCTTTTCACCAGTTCAGTTCAGTTGCTCAGTTATGTCTGACTCTTTGAGACCCCATGGACTGCAGCACGCCAGGCTTCCTTGTCCATCACCAGCTCCCAAAGCTTGCTCAAACTCAAGTCCATAGAGTCGGTGATGCCATCCAGCCATCTCATCCACTGTCGTCCCCTTCTCTTCCTGCCTTCAATCTTCCCCAACACCAGGGTCTTTTCTAATGAGTCAGTTCTTCACATCAGGTAGCCAAAGTATTGGAGTTTTGCTTCAGCATCAGTCCTTCCAATGAATATTCAGAACTGATTTCCTTTAGGATGAACAGTTTGGATCTCCTCGCAGTCCAACAGACTCAAGTCTTTTCCAACACCACAGTTCAAAAGCATCCGTTCTTTGGTGCTCAGCTTTCTTTACGTTTCAACTCTCACATCCATACATGACCACCAAAAAAACCATGGCTTTGACCAGATGGACTTTGTCAGCAAAGTAATGTCTCTGCTTTTTTTGTCTGTTTATTTTAATATGTTTTTAGGATTATTGGATATTCCTGGTTGATTGACCCTTTCATCAGTATATAACCCCCACATTTTTGGTTTAAGTGCTCTTTTTCCTTCCTGATGTTCTAAGTATGCCAAGTATTTTTAAAATTATTTATATTGGGGAACTGCTTTTAGCTATCCTTTTATGTCAAGTCTTTTGACAAAAACAAAAAAAAATTCTAGTTATATTCTTTCTTCTGAAAATATCTTCATTTCTCCTTCATTCCTTAAGGACATTTTTACTGAATGTAAAGCTCTAGATTAATAGTTCTTTTCTCTAAGCGCTTGAAAAATAAGCCGCTTCTTTTGGTCTTTATGGCTCTTGGTAAGACCCACTGTCATTTGGTTGGCTTTCTCTGTAGATAAATTGTTGTTTCTCACTCACTGATTTCAAAATTTCTTTGCCTTTACTGCCACATATTCAATTATAATAAGCCTGAATTTGTTTGAGTTCCTCTGGTTTGAGTTTCACCCAGCTTCTTGCTCTGTGGTTTTCTACCTTTTACTGTATGTGAGAAGTTCTTTGCCATTATTTTTTAAAGTATTTTTCAGCCCCTCCCCCTTTATCTTCCATTTCCAAGATTTTGGTGGCATGAACATACGGTTTGTTACAGTCCTTGATGCTCTTTCCCCCAGGTCCTTGATGTTCCTTTTTTTAGCTCATTTTCTCTCTGTTGCTCAGACCGGATAATCTCTAGTGTTCTCTCTTGAAGCTCATCAGTTCTTCCCTCTCTCACCTTGCTGCAGGTTGAATGCGTGCCCCCTCAGAATTCTCATGTTGAAGCCCTAGCCTGTGGTTGTTCATGGAGATGGGGTCTTTCGGGAAGTAGTCACATGAGGTCATACAGGTGGGGTCCTGATCCAAAGGCAGTAGTGTCCTTACGAGAAAGGACCCCAGAGAGCACCCCTGCTCCTCTCTCTCTCTTCTCGCCACGCTTGTGATTTTGCACAGAGGACAGGCCATGTGAGAACTTCACAAGAAGGCAGCTTCTTGCAAGCTGAAGAGAGAGGAGAGGCCTCTCTAGAAAAGAAACCAGCTGAAATCTTTAGACTTCCAGCCTCCAGAACTGTGAAAATAGATTCTGCTGGTTAAGCTGCCCAGGCTGTGGCATTCTGTCTTGGCAGCCTGCGTAGACCGAGACCCCCCTCCTTCCCCTGAGCCGCCTGTGCAGCCTGCGTGGACTGAGACCCCTCCTCATTCTTCCCCTGAGCCGCCTGTGCAGCCTGCATGGACTGAGACCCCTCCCCATTCTTCCCCTGAGCTGCCTGTGGAGCCTGCATGGACTGAGACCCCTCCCCATTCTTCCCCTGAGCCGCCTGTGGAGCCTGCGTGGATCGAGACCACCCCCCTCCTTCCCCTAAGCCACCTGTGGAGCGCTTCACGTCCGTTAGTGGCACTGGGCATGGTTATTGATGGAGAATAAGCATGCACTGAAGTAGGGAGGAACGCAATTCATGAGTAAGGAAACTCATCATGTACATATCAGCAATTATGCTATTATTATCTAAGACAAAAAAAATCATGGGACCTTAAGACTTGAGTTTTCAGGCCTTAGGAAATTATCTAAAACTTCTCAGTTAAAGGTATGATTAAACTTTTCAGTTAAACAAGTATGATTGATTAGCTAATTATTTGAGAAGCCATCACTGCTATTCAGTATTCTCTCTTAAATACCTATTATTTTAACAAGTTTCTGTGCTATATGTATACGTTCAATAAATTATTATTTACTGAAGGCAACTTATTTGCCTGAAACCATGGACAGTCTTTTTGACCATGTTACATTTATAGTCTTATAATGATCTCTGAATTATACCCAGAAAAGGAAGTCTTTCATATTCAGCATGGATGTTAAGGCTGCTGGCCTCATTCCTAGTTCTGTTTAATATCTCTCTTCTCTACTTTTAGTGGGAGCTATTTTCTTGCCTTTTTTATGGCTATGAAAGAAATAAATACCATAAATGCATGCAGTGTATGGCTTCCCTTTGTCTCTATCTTTGTACAGAATTCATCCGGAAAAATAAAATTTATCCTTAAAAAAAAACAGGTTTCCTGATCCCTATGGGTGGTCTGAGGCTTCCTGTGGCAGCCGGTAAGCCTAGCCCACTGCTGTGGGGCAGCAGGGGAACCACTAGAAGGAGCCAGTTACAAGGACTTATTTTCCATTTGTTTTTTTAACCCTAAATTAACTGGGAAAAAGAAAAAAACCTGTATAATACTTAGTTTGGTAAGCAGAAAAAGGAAAATGCAAGATTTAAATTATTGGTTCATAAAATAAGGCACAGACAATTTAGTTCATTATTCACCATAGTTGGTCAGCGTCTGCTGGCAGGCAGAAGTGCTGTGCGTCCAGACGCTGAGACAGGAGGAAAGAGCCGCTGACTGGGGAACCAGTGCCCCTGCCGGAACTGTTTTCATAGCACTTCTCTATCCCCTACCTTCATAGATAATCTATAAGCAGAGTACACCACAAACTCCAGATTTTCATCGCATTTGCTTTTATTTTTGCCGTAGATAAATTTTTCAACCACGTAAAGATAAATAAAAGTTTTAAGTACTGTATTGTCTCTGATTTATACATTTGTCATAATTGTGGATAATAAGGCATGTTGGCAGTCTAATAGTCATTAAATGCATTATGCATTGGTAAGGGACTGAACCAAGAAGAGGTGAAGATACTGTGAAGTTCTTGAATCTTAAAAGCTTTTGAAAATTTAAATTTATGTACATTATAATACTCTGGTGGTTCAGATGGTAAAGAATCTGCCCACAACGTGGGAGACCTGGATTCGATCCCTGGGTTGGAAAGATTCCCTGAAGAAGAGTATGGCTACCCACTCCAGTATTCTGGCCTGGAAAATTTCATAGACAGAGGAGCCTGGGAGGCTACAGTCCGTGAGTTGGACATGACTGGGAGGCTTTCACTTAATAATAATATAAATATAGGAAAAATAGCCAAAAGAGTCCAGTTCTCGAAATTCAGAGTCTTCATGAGACATAGACTCAGAATCAGACTTCAGATTTTGGAGGCCCCATCCTTTCAAAGTTTTAGCTAGTACTGTGGGGTCATTTACTGATTCATTTAAAAAATATTATTGACAGCATACAATGAGCTGGGGACTATTTTGATGTTAAGGCTCAATGAATTTGAGGGCTAAATCTTAGGAACAAGTTTCAGCAATACATGAACCGTGAACTTCCTGATGTTCAAGTTGGTTTTAGAAAAGGCAGAGGAACCAGAGATCAAATTGCCAACATCCAGTGGATCATGAAAAAAGCAAGAGAGTTCCAGAAAAACATCTATTTCTGCTTTATTGACTATGCCAAAGCCTTTGACTGTGTGGATCACAAAAACTGTGGAAAATTCTGAAAGAGATGAGAATACCAGACCACCTGACCTGCCTCTTGAGAAATCTGTATGCAGGTCAGGAAGTAACAGTTAGAACTGGACATGGAACAACAGACTGGTTTCAAATAGGAAAAGGAGTACGTCCAGGCTGTACATTGTCACTCTGCTTATTTAACTTCTATGCAGAGTACATCATAAGAAACGCTGGACTGGAAGAAACACAAGCTGGAATCAAGATTGCCGGGAGAAATATCAATAACCTCAGATATGCAGATGACACCACCCTTATGGCAGAAAGTGAAGAGGAGCTAAAGGGCCTCTTGATGAAGGTGAAACAGGAGAGTGAAAAAGTTGGCTTAAAGCTCAACATTCAAAAAACATAGATCATGGCATCCAGTCCCATCACTTCATGGGAAATAGATGGGGAAACAGTGGAAACAGTGTCAGACTTTATTTTGGGGGGCTCCGAAATCACTGGAGATGGTGACTGCAGCCATGAAATTAAAAGACGCTGGCTCCTTGGAAGAAAAGTTAGGACCAACCTAGACAGCATATTCAAAAGTAGAGACATTACTTTGCCGACTAAGGTCCGTCTAGTCAAGGCTATGGTTTTTCCAGTGGTCATGTATGGATATGAGAGTTGGACTATGAAGAAGGCTGAGCACCGAAGAATTGATGCTTTTGAACTGTGGTGTTGGAAAAGACTCTTGAGAGTCCCTTGGACTGCAAGGAGATCCAACCAGTCCCTTCTGAAGGAGACCAGCCCTGGGATTTCTTTGGAGGGAATGATGCTGAAGCTGAAACTTCAATACTTTGGCCACCTCATGTGAAGAGTTGACTCATTGGAAAAGACTCTGATGCTCGGAGGGATTGGGGGCAGGAGGAGAAAGGGACGACTGAGGATGAGATGGCTGGATGGCATCATGGACTCGATGGACGTGAGTCTGAGTGAACTCCGAGAGATGGTGATGAACAGGGAGGCCTGGTGTGCCGTGATTCATGGGGTCACAAAGAGTCGGACATGACTGAGCGACTGAACTGAAGGAGCAACTAAAATATGAGAAATCGGTGATTGTGAGATACAACCTCTTGGCCCTTCTGACACGCCTCCCTCCCTCTTCTAGATGTACAAGTCCTGTTAAATGATAGGGTGGTTTTCCCCTAAAGTTTTCATCACAGAGCCAGTCTAAAATGCACTTTCTGCATTAGAGATGTGAAGAAGAGGGCTTGAAAATGGCCATCTACAGTAGTGCTGTGGGTGGTTCTCTAGGGTTGAGAAATGTAAAGTGTCCAAGAAATGCATAAATAGTCAGGAGAAATTTGCTGAGGAATCAACATATACATATGAAAGCTATGGTGTACTGTTAACTACTGCTAAATGAAAAACCACCTAGAACTCATTGGCTCAAACAATAATGAATTTTCTGCTGGTCTAGCTGGGCTCACTTCTAGGGCTGTATCAGCTGGGCAGCTTGGCTTGGACAGGTTCCATGCCGCCTCACATGCATGCTGCTGGAGGTGGCTGTCACATGGATCTCACTGGAGATGTCAGGAAGGGGCTTGAAAATGGCCATTATGCTATTCAGTTCAGTTCAGTCGCTCAGTTGTGTCCGACTCTGTGACCCCATGAATCACAGCAGGCCAGGCCTCCCTGTCCATCACCAACTCCCGGAGCTTACTCAAACTCATGTCCATTGAGTCAGTGATGCCATCCAGCCATCTTATCCTCGGTCGTCCCCTTCTCCTCCTGCCCCCAATCCCTCCCAGCATCAGAGTCTTTTCGAATGAGTCAACTCTTCACATGAGGTGGCCAAAGTACTGGAGTTTCAGCTTCAGCATCATTCCTTCCAAAGAACACCCAGGACTGATCTCCTTTAGAATGGACTGGTTGGATCTCCTTGCAGTCCAAGGGACTCTCAAGAGTCTTCTCCAACACCACAGTTCAAAAGCATCAATTCTTCGATGCTCTGCTTTCTTCACAGTCCAACTCTTACATCCATACATGACCACTGGAAAAATCATAACCTTGACTAGATGGACCTTAGTTTGCAAAGTAATGTCTCTGCTTTTGAATATGCTATCTAGGTTGGTCATAACTTTTCTTCCAAGGAGAAAGTGTCTTTTAATTTCAAAGCTGCCTACAATTCAGGAGACCCCAGTTTGATTCCTGGGCTGGAATGATCCCCTGGAGAAGGGAAAGGCTACCCACTCCAGTCTGGCCTGGAGAATGCCATGGACTGTATAGTCCATTGGCATCGCAAAGAATCAAACACAGGTGAGTGCTTTCACTTTCACTTTGACAAGCATTAAGTGAATGGATTTTAGTTTTAATGATATTGAATCAAAGGTTATGGGCTTCTATTTGTGCCAAGACATTGTTGAAAACTTCTCTAAAAATAAATAATCAGAGAGTCTAAACAGTCAAAATAAGCAGAGACTATCTGTGACTTTCATGTTATAATTTGGGAACTGACAACTTGGCTGTTGACTCTGAGACCTAAGGAAGAGTTAGTCGTTTCCTAGGCCCGGTATATAGTTCAGGTCTCAGTGGACTTGGAGAAATTGGAGGGCTGACCAGTATCCAGTGGCTGTGCTTGGCCAGAAGGTACACGGGCCTGACCTCAGCGGGCTAGAGGTCTGATAAGACAGTTTTGATTTGATGGCTCACACAACACAAATATGGCATAATTGCAGATTTATAAATATATAGAAAAATAGGGACATTGAATATTATTCAAAGAAGAAGAAAACAGAAAGCATTCCCATTCACATAAGCAATTGTTTCTAAGTTTGTTCATCAGAGCATTCTTTGTACCAGTAACTGAAGTATCTTGCTTTCTTTCATTTAAAATTTGCTCCCAATTTTTTGGTGTGTATTTGGTATTAAATTTTATGTTTCATTAATAACTCATGTTTGTGTCATCATATCCAGAAATTTATTAATAAAAAATTACCTTAGCATTAAAACAGAACTGATGCCTTTTGGAATGCTTTAAACAATTTTTGAATAAACTTTCAGTTGCCACTATAGCCAAAATTGTGAAAAATACACACTATACTATTGTCAAAGTGAGACACTGAGATACATCATAGATAATTTCCACTTTTAGGGCCTTTTCTATGGTTATAGAACATATATAACATATATTACTTCAGAACATGTTACCATGGTTATTTCAGGTAATTCGAGGAAACTAGAATTGAAAGAGACACATGTACCCCAATGTTCATTGCAGCACTGTTTATAATTGCCAGGACATGGAAACAACCTAGATGTCCATCAGCAGATGAATGGATAAGAAAGCTGTAGTACATATACACAATGGAGTATTACTCAGCCCTTAAAAAGAATACATTTGACTCAGTTCTAATGAGATGGATGAAACTGGAGCCAATTATACAGAGTGAAGTAAGCCAGAAAGAAAAACACCAATACAGTATACTGACACATATATATGGAATTTAGAAAGATAGTAACGATGACCCTGTATATGAGACAACAAAAGAGACACAGAGGTATAGAACAGACTTTTGGCCTCTGAGGGAGAGGGAGAGGGTGGGATGATTTGGGAGAATGACATTGAAACATGTATACTATCATATAAGAAACGAAGTGCCAGTCTATGTTCAATACAGGATACAGGATGCTTGGGGCTGGTGTACGGGATGATCCGGGGAGACTGTGTTGGGTGGGAGGTGGGAGGGGGCTTCGGCATTGGGAGATCATGGACACATGTGGCTGATTCATGTCAATGTGTGGCAAAACCAATACAGTATTGTAAAGTAGAATACAGTATTAAAAAAAACACTTTTAAAAATAAAAATAATTTTTCTGCAGTGATTGAATAAAATTGTTCAAGAAAGAAATACCCATGGAGCATTTCATTTAGTGCCCCTGATGGGAGGTGGGAGGAGGCAGGCAGGGGTACCCTTCCCTTTTTAAACCTCTCCCATCTTTACAGAAATCATGACAACAGGATAGAATCTCACACATCTACAGATAAGCTGCTGTACATGAGCCAGAAGCAGCAACAGATGGAAAATAAGCTTTAAAGCTTACCGTTCCCTCTGCTTCTGGATATAAAAGCAGGGACAGAAAAATGAACGGCAGCAAAGCCCAGGAAAAGGAAGGGCTGAGCAGACGCTTGTTTGCTCCTTGCTGTGGCCATTGTTACTGTTTATTTGTCTCACTTTCTCCACTGATGGACACACAGGCTGACATAAACTCAAAGAGCAGATGAGAACTTAGGAATAGATATCTGAAATGATGTTTCAAGAGTTGACTCTGAGCTGGAAAGTGTCTTTAGAGCACACTGGATGTCCAGGGACAGAGGGACATGTGGGCAGATGAAATGCCAGCTGGATCTGATCACTTTGAAACAGGATTGGGTTTCTTCCATCCACACGTGAGCTTTTAGCCATAGGCCCAATGTATCAGGCTTCTGATCTTCGTATTACTTGGTGACCGTCTGTAAACATCTGAAACCAAATTCCTGCCCTCCCCAGCCCCAGAAACCTGGAACAGAGAGTATGGTTGTATGAACACGGGGCGGACATGGGTCCTGAACAGCTTGAATTTTCTGTGACTCTTTCTTTGCTTTTGAAAATTTTTTATTTTGTATTGTACTGTAGCTGATTTACAATGTTGTGTTAGTTTCGGGTGTACAACAAACTGATTCAGCTATACATATACATATATTATTCTTTTTCAAATTCTTTTCCCTTGAAGTTGTTACACAATATTAAGCAGAGTTCCCTGTGCTATACAGCAGGTCCTTGCTTGTTGTTCTACTTGTTCAGTTGCTAAGTCACGTCTGACTCTTTGTGACCCAATGGACTTCCCTATCCTTTACTGTCTCCAAGTTTCCTCAGATTCATGTCTGTTGAGTTGGTGATGCCATCCATCTCATCCTGTATTGCCCACTTCTCCTCTTGCCCTCCATCTTTCCCATCATCAAGGTCTTTTCCAATGTGCTGGCTCTTCTCATCAGGCAGCCAATTGGAACTTCAGCTTCAGTCCTTCCAGTGAATCTTCTCAGCTCCTTTCCTTTAGGATTGACTGGCTTGATCTCCCTGCTGTCCAAGATTCTTGAGAATTATCTATTATTCTTCTTCCTCTGATGATTCCTTAGCCTTCCTTTCTTACTCTTCTCACTCATGTGATTTAAATTTCATTAACATTGTGTTGTGTCTTATGTACTTACATAAGCAGTAGTAAATGTTTTATGAAGCAGGCTGTGGGAGGAATTTATAAAAAGAATACAAATCAGTAAAGATGACTGTCGTGACCACATCAAAGTGAAATAAATGCCGCAGGCACCGCACAAATACACAAGTGTGCAGGATTGCCCAACACTACCTTAGTTATCTATCAGCATCTATAATTATCTGTAGAGAAGCTGTTGTCTTCTGAGGATTTGTAAATTAATGAAAATAATATTTATATGTATAACTGAATCACTTTGCTGCACAGCAGAAATTAACGCAATATTGTAAATCAATTATGCTTCAAAAAAACAATTTTTAAAAAAGGAGAAAAAAATTTAAATAAATTATTGCTAAAATATTAAAACTATCATATCCATAAATAATTACATATCTACATTTTACTCATATTAAGTAGCAGGGTTTTCCAGGAAAACTTCACAATCTAACACAACATCTTATTGGAAAACCCTAAATCTATGAACCTTTGTCGTAAAGCTGACACTGATGGAGAGTATGTTTGGACAGGTACAAATAGTGTGTCCACTACCCTACACCATGTACGTCTTCCTAAATCTATGGGTGAACTGCTGCTGCTGCTGCTGCTGCTGCTGAGTCGCTTCAGCTGTGCCCGACTCTATGTGGCCCCATAGACAGCAGCCCACCAGGCTCCCCCGTCCCTGGGATTCTCCGAGCAAGAACACTGGAGTGGGTTGCCATTTCCTTTTCCAATGCACGAAAGTGAAAAGTGAAAGTGAAGTTGCTCAGTTGTGTCTAACTCTTCGCGACCCCGTGGACTGCAGCCTACCAGGCTCTTCCGTCCATGGGAT
The DNA here is from genome assembly GCA_006410535.1 of Litocranius walleri. NCBI lineage: Eukaryota > Metazoa > Chordata > Mammalia > Artiodactyla > Bovidae > Litocranius > Litocranius walleri. Next base: position 3,175,354 of record SJYG01000118.1, on the reverse strand, counting down.
TTTCCAGGCAAGAGTACTGGAGTGGGGTGCCATTGCCTTCTCCGATGGGTGAACAGTGCCTGTTTATTTTTTTCCTGCATGCAGAGACAGGGAGGAAGCCTAATCAGAAAGAAACAAACAACGGTTTGTTCAGTTCAACATGTGGACACATTAGGGCAGTTTCACTGAATTTTCTGCCTGTTTCCTCATGTGCAAATAGTTCCTGACAAAGACCCTCCCGGGGCTGCTCTGAAGTTCAAAGCAAAAACCTGATTTGTCATTACCTGTAAATGCTCTACTAACGTGAATGGTCAAGTTAATAATAAAAAAGACAATATCAAGTTCTTCATTTTCTTTACTAAATAAACTCAAAACATATACACAAAACCAATTTCCATTTCACATAAGTATTTGGACAGAATCTGTTTGAATTGCTTATCTGGATTCTGTCTTCACAACTCTCTCTCATTTTTTCCTTCTTCTTTTCTTTTCTTTTTTCTTGTTTTACCTCGAGTACTTTTCTGACTTAGACCTGTCAGTTTTATAGGATGCTTACTGACCAAAGTCTTTAAACAAGCTGTTGAGTCAGACTGTTTCAAAGAATGTTGCACAGAGTATATCAAAGGGTATACAATTCCAGCTCAACTTTAATAACATTGTTTTTTATTATAATTATAAACTATGTTCAAAAGCAGTTTCAAAATTAAAAGAAAAATTGAGCAAGACATCATAGCAGCCATTGGATAATTGAAAAGGAATGTTGCTTGAGTGGATAGTGGATTTCATCTTATGAAAGCTTAGATGTCAAAAGAGTTTTGGTTAAAAGAAAATCTATTTTCAGGAAACAAAGGGCAGAAGAATTATAGATCTGGAAAACTAGGAATCTTAAAGAATTACTTGGCATAGCCCATAGTATAAAAAAAGAATTAAGCAGCCTTATAAAAGGACTTGAGATTTTGAGAGACTGTCCCCCAGAAAGAGGAAAATAAGATGTCTGATTAATTTCCTACTTGAACCTGAAAAGAATACACTTGCATTTAGTCAGAATACTGAGTGAGTCAGTCAGTTGAGTCACTCAGTCATGTCTGACTTTTTGCAACCCCATGGACTGCAGCACGCCAGGCTTCCCTGTCCATCACCAGCTCCTGCGGCTTGTTCAAACTCATGTCCATCGAGTCAGCGATGCCATCTAACCATCTCATCCTCTGTCATCTCCTTCTCTCCTATCTTCAATCTTTCCCAGCATCAGGGTCTTTTCAAATGAGTCAGTTCTTTGCAGCAGGTGCCCAAAGTATTGGAGCTTCAGCTTCAGCATCAGTCCTTCTGATGACTATTATGGGCTGAGTTTCTTAGGATTGACTGGTTTGATCTCCTTGCAGTCCAAGGGACTCTCAAGAGTCTTCTCCAACACCATAGTTCAAAAGCGTCAGTTCTTTAGTGCTCAGCTTTCTTTATGATCGAACTCTCACATCTATACATGACTACTAGAAAAACCAAATCTTTGACTAGATGGACCTTTGTTGGCAAAGTAATGTCTCTGCTTTTTTTTTAATTTTTATTTTTACTTTATTTTGCTTTGCAATACTGTATTGGTTTTGCCATACATTGACATGAATCCGCCATGGGTGTACATGAGTTCCCAATCTTGAATCCCCCTCCCACCTCCCACCCCATGTCATCTCTCTGGATCTTCCCTGTGCACCAGCCCCAAGCGTCCTGTATCCTGTATCAAACATAATATGCTGTCTAGGTTGGGCTTTTCTTCTAAGGAGAAAACATCTTTTAATTTAATGAGTCACCATCTACAGTGATTTTGGAGCCCAAGCAAATAATGTCTGTCACTGTTTCCATTGTTTCCCCATCTATTTGCCACGAAGTGATGGGACCAGATACCATGATCTTAGTTTTATGAATGCTGAGTTTTAAGCCAGGCTTTTCACTCTCCTCTTTCACTTTCATCAAGATGCTCTTAAGTTCTTCAATTTCTGCCATAAAGATGGTGTCATCTACATATCTGAGGTTATTGATATTTCCCCTGGAAATCTAGATTCCAGTTTGTGCTTCATTCAGTCAAGCATTTCCCATGATGTACACTGCATATAAGTTAAATAAGCAGGGGACAATACACAGCCTTGATGTACTCCTTTTCCTATTTGGAACCAGTCCGTTGTTCCATGTCCAGTTCTAATTGTTGCTTCTTGGCCTGCATATAGATTTCTCGGGAGGCAGGTCGAGTGGTCTGATATTCCCATCTCTTTAAGAATTTTCCACAGTTTGTTGTGATCCACATGGTCAAAGGCTTTGACATAGTCAATACAGCTGAAGCAGATGTTTTTCTGGAACTGTCTTGCTTTTTCTATGATCCAAAAGATGCCGGCAATTTGATCTGTGGTTCCTCTGCCTTTTCTAAATCCAGCTTGAACATCTGGAAGTTCGTGGTTCACATACTGTTGAAACCTGGCTTGGAGAATTTTGAGCATTATTTTGCTAACATATGAGATAAGTGCAATTGTGTGGTGGTTTGAATATTTTTTAGCATTGCCTTTCTTTGGAATTGGAATGAAAACTGACCTTTTCCAGTCCTGTATTCACTGCTGAGTTTTCCAAATTTGCTGACATATTGAGTGCAGGACTTTCACAGCATCATCTTCAGGACTTGAAGTAGTTCAGCTGGAATTCCATCACTTTCACTAGCTTCATTTGTAGTGATGCTTCCTAAGGCCCACTTGATTTCAAATTCCAGGATCTCTGGCTCTAGATGAGTGATCCCACCATTGTGGTTATCTGAGTCATTAAGATCTTCTTGTACAGTTCTTCTGTGTATTCTTGCCACCTCTTAATATCATTTGCTTCTGTTAGGTTCATGCCATTTCTGTGCTTTATTGTGTCCACTTTTGCATGAAATATTCCCTTGGCACCTCTAATTTTCTTGAAGAGATCTCTAGTATTTCTCATTCTATTGTGTCTCTCTATTTCTTTTCACTGATCATCTAGGAAGGCTTTCTTATCTCTCCTTGCTGTTCTTTGGAACTCTGCATTCAGATGGATGTATCTTTCCTTTTCTCCTTTGCCTTTAGCTTCTCTTTTTTTTTTTTTCTCAGCTATTTGTAAGACCTCCTCAGACAACCATTTTGCCTTTCTGCATTTCTTTTTCTTGGGGATGGTCCTGATCACTCCCTCCTGTACAGTGTCAGGAACCTCTGCCCATAGTTCTTCAGATAATCTCTGTATCAGATCTAATCCCTTGAATCTATTTGTCACTTCCACTGTATAATCAAAAGGGACTTGATTGAGGTCATACCTGGATGGTCCAGTGGTTTTCCCTACTTTCTTCAATTTCAGTCTGAATTTGGCAAAAAGGAGTTCATGATCAGAGCCACAGTCAGCTCCCAGTCTTGTTTTTGTTGACTGTATAGAGCTTCTCCATGTTCAGCTGCAGAGAATATAATCAGATATTTCGGTGTTGGCCATCTGGTGAGGTCCGTGTTTAAGGTCTTCTCTTGTGTTGTTTGAAGAGGGTGTTTGCTCTGACCAGTGCATTCTGTTGGCAAAACTCTGTTAGCCTTTGCCCTGCTTCATTTGTACTCCATGGCCAAACTTGCCTATGACTCCAGATATCTCTTGACTTCCTACATTTGTCTTCCAGTCCCCTATGATGAAAAGGGCATCTTACTTTGGCATTAGTTGTAGAAGGTCTTGTAGGTCATCACAGAACCATTCAGCATCAGCTTTCAGCATTGCTGGTTGGATAAAGTTGTCTTCAAATCAAGGTAAATCATGATGCTCAGTTAGAACAGTATTGTCTTTAGAGCTCAAGGGATTCAAGGTTGCCAAGTCTGACATTTTATATGAGAGTCCTTTTGTCCTCTATAATATCTGTGCCATGTTGACCATGATATTTATATTAATATCATGGTATTAGAGATTGAATGTAGTCACTTGACCAGTAACTTTGGCTAAAGAAAAACTACACAGGATTGCCATATTACCAATGTATCAATATGTAGGCATGGAAGCACAGATACAAAATATGTGCTGAGATGACAAAGGGCAAACAGCTACCTAATGGAGACGATTTTAAATATCATCAGAAACAACTTTATATGAAAGTGTTAATTGCTCAGTCGTGTCCAACTCTTTGCACCCTCATGGACTGTAGCCCACCAGGCTCCTCTGTGGAATTCTCTAAGCAAGAATACTGGAGTGGGTTACCATTCCCTTCTCCAGGGGATCTTTCCCACCTAGAGATCAAATCCCATTCTCCAGCACTACAGGCAGTTTCTTTACAAGTCTGAGGTGCCAGGGAAGCCCTTCTTTATGTAACACTGTGTAAATAAATTGTTTAAAAGCCTATGTGAAGAGAATGCTTCCTGTGTAAATGTTAATTTATCTGTATCAGTCCAAATGGAAAGAGAAAACCCAAACTGAATAATTACGAAAGAAACAAAAAATTAACTAGTGTCAAAAAGCTTAAAACAACAGCTACAACAACAAAAAACACATTCTTTCAGTCTTACCACTTTTCAGTCAATTTATGTTTCGTGTGCTTTGAAGGTCTGCTACCAGGCACATGCAGCAGTAGCACTGTCAGATAATTTTCTGACATGTTTATCATGATTTGTTTTATACCTTATCCCAGTTTTTAATACAGATCTACTTTGTCTAATACTAATATAGTCAATCTAGCTTTCTTTGATTGGTGTTTGTATGGAATATCTTTCTTCATTCTTTTATTCTTAATCTATAATTAAACAGGTATCATTTTCTTATTCATTTAAGGCAGCCTTCTTATTAAAAAATATAGTTGTGTGGCTTGCTTTATAGAATATCTGATTTTCTTTAATTAGCATGTTTAAGTAATGTATATTTGGACTTCTCTGGTGGCCCAATGGTGTATTACTGAGTAATATACCACAGGAATGTATATTACAATCTATGTTGCATATTAACACATAAATATGGAATTTAAAAAGATGGTACCAATGATTCTACATGCAGCGTAGCAAAGGAGACACAGACATAGAGGACAGACTTCAGGGCTCAGCAAGAGAAGGCGAGGGTGGGATGAGGTGAGCGCACGGCACTGAAACGGGCACATTACTGTGTGTGAAACAGACAACCAGTGTTGAGTTTTATGCAGGAAGCAGGGCACTCAAAGCCGGTGCTCTGGGACAACCCAGAGTGTTGGGGCAGGGAGGACGTGGGAGGGGTTTCAGGATGGGGACAGGTGTGTTCCTGTGGCCTATTCATACTGATGTATGGCAAAAGCTATCGCACTAGTGTAAAGTATCATCTGATTAAAATAAATAGATTAATTAGAAATATTATTTAAAAATTTTAAACTGATTATAATCAAGCTTGTTTCTACAAAAATAAAAGAGAAAAATAAAAACTGCGGTTTGTTTAATAAATAAAGGCCTATTAAAAAAATAAAGATAGTTAACTGACACAGATAAAAGTAACTTAGAAGAACTATCATCCAGACTCAGTGAGTAAACTTATTTGGATTCTGATTCAAATGAAACAACTATAAAATTGCAATTGAGACAATTGGGTGGTTTTATGATACATGGTAAAGTCTGAGAAAAGACAATTTAAATTTGTTGGATATGAGAAAAATTTTGAGTTTTTTGAAAATCATATTTATTAGAGATGTATGCTATCATTTCCAAAAATATAATTACATAATTAATAAATTTCTTTAGAATATTCTGGCAAAGGGAAATTTAGAGGGTAGTTTTAAAAAAAGAACAAAATGATAAGTTTTGAATTTAAATATTGTATATATATATAAATTAATTATATATTCTCTTCATTTTTATATAAAGTTAACAATTTCCAAAATTAAAAAAAATTATACACATACATATGTACACACATGCATAATTCTTATATATACATACACATGAAATGATGGGAAAAATTAAAAATAACATGGAATAAAACTTGTACTTCAAAGCATTTTAATCTAGGATCCATCTACAAATCCTAGATACTGAAACACAAGAACCTAATAAATCAGGAAAAACTTGCTGAAGAATGGTAAAAGCTTGTGTCTTTTTAGAAAATTATCTACATATATTATGGTGTCATCAATGAAGACCTAAGTTATAAAGGTCTCCAAAACTAATGCTTAAGAGAAAGGAACGGTAATGATCTGGTCGTGTGCCATGAAAGGACATTGCTATACTGAATGACCAGCAAACAGGAAAATCTGAAATGGAGTGCAAAATTAATATGTAAGGATATAACACAGCACGTGGCAAATGCAGATGGCTTACTGAGATTGTGAAGAATATACTGAAAGGCATGCTTCATTATTCCTGTGAATAAAATTCTAAAAGAATAAAGCCAGTTTTCAGTGGCTTACTTTCTAAAGAAGTGAAGGCGCTCAGTCGTGTCCAACTCTTTGCGATCCCACAAACTGTAGCGCACCAGGCTTAAGCAGGGCACTCAAAGCCGGTGCTCTGGGACAACCCAGAGTGTTGGGGCAGGGAGGACGTGGGAGGGGTTTCAGGATGGGGACAGGTGTGTTCCTGTGGCCTATTCATACTGATGTATGGCAAAAGCTATCGCACTAGTGTAAAGTATCATCTGATTAAAATAAATAGATTAATTAGAAATATTATTTAAAAATTTTAAACTGATTATAATCAAGCTTGTTTCTACAAAAATAAAAGAGAAAAATAAAAACTGCGGTTTGTTTAATAAATAAAGGCCTATTAAAAAAATAAAGATAGTTAACTGACACAGATAAAAGTAACTTAGAAGAACTATCATCCAGACTCAGTGAGTAAACTTATTTGGATTCTGATTCAAATGAAACAACTATAAAATTGCAATTGAGACAATTGGGTGGTTTTATGATACATGGTAAAGTCTGAGAAAAGACAATTTAAATTTGTTGGATATGAGAAAAATTTTGAGTTTTTTGAAAATCATATTTATTAGAGATGTATGCTATCATTTCCAAAAATATAATTACATAATTAATAAATTTCTTTAGAATATTCTGGCAAAGGGAAATTTAGAGGGTAGTTTTAAAAAAAGAACAAAATGATAAGTTTTGAATTTAAATATTGTATATATATATAAATTAATTATATATTCTCTTCATTTTTATATAAAGTTAACAATTTCCAAAATTAAAAAAAATTATACACATACATATGTACACACATGCATAATTCTTATATATACATACACATGAAATGATGGGAAAAATTAAAAATAACATGGAATAAAACTTGTACTTCAAAGCATTTTAATCTAGGATCCATCTACAAATCCTAGATACTGAAACACAAGAACCTAATAAATCAGGAAAAACTTGCTGAAGAATGGTAAAAGCTTGTGTCTTTTTAGAAAATTATCTACATATATTATGGTGTCATCAATGAAGACCTAAGTTATAAAGGTCTCCAAAACTAATGCTTAAGAGAAAGGAACGGTAATGATCTGGTCGTGTGCCATGAAAGGACATTGCTATACTGAATGACCAGCAAACAGGAAAATCTGAAATGGAGTGCAAAATTAATATGTAAGGATATAACACAGCACGTGGCAAATGCAGATGGCTTACTGAGATTGTGAAGAATATACTGAAAGGCATGCTTCATTATTCCTGTGAATAAAATTCTAAAAGAATAAAGCCAGTTTTCAGTGGCTTACTTTCTAAAGAAGTGAAGGCGCTCAGTCGTGTCCAACTCTTTGCGATCCCACAAACTGTAGCGCACCAGGCTCCTCTGTCCATGGGATTTTCCAGGCAACAGTACTGGAGTGGATTGCTATTTCCTTCTCCAGGGGATCTTCCCAACCCAGAGCTCGAACCCAGGTCTCCCGCATTGTAGACAGATGCTTTACCGTCTGAGCCACCAGGGAAGTCCTTTCTAAATCACGTAATATTTTGTTGGCTTATATTTTTGAGGCTTATATTATTTCTTTTTGAAGTTGAGTTTGAGATTTCTGTTTCATAAGATTAAGCATAAGTTAAGTCACTGAAATTTTTTCAACAGTTATGTTCAACAGAATTGTGTAAGGACAGAAATCTCTCTCCCCCTGTCTTCTTAGAAACCATGGTCGTGTTTGTTTCTTTAATCCATAGACCTTGTTTGAACATGGCTTATAGGGTGGGGGATAAACTTTAAACAACAAAGAAAGGCTAGACTGGTTTACATTTCAAAAGCCCTGAATCAACCTTATGTCTAATGGCAATCAGAGAGACCGTGTTGAAGGCCACAGTGAGAGCATGGGTTTACCTGGGCTCAGTGGACTAGACTGCAGGTTTTTCTGAGATGAAAGTCTTGAACAGAATTGTCAGGATTCAGAGAGATTTGGGTGAAGAAATATGATGTTTAGGCCATTTCATTGTAAGTCATGAATTGCAGTGTTGTTTTTGGCTCATATTTTTTTAATAGAGCAGGAGTAAATATTTATTGTTGTTTAGTTGCGAATCGTGTCCAACTATTTGTGACCCATGGACTGTAGTCTGCCAGGCCCCTCTGTCCATGGGATTCTCCAGGCAAGAATACTGGAGTGGATTCTCCTTGCCTTCTCCAAGGGGATCTTCTCAACCCAGGGATCAAATCCCCGTCTCTTGCACCTCTTGCATGGGCAGGAAGATTCTTTACAACTGAGCTGACAGAGAAGCCTAGGAAACCCTTAAGCTGTTGTTTAATACATTTATTGTGTGTGCAACTGTTGTGTGTCTACTGATTTCCTTTTGAATGTGCTTCTGCTCTGAGGCAGGTAGCAAGCTAGCCCACCTTTATTCTGGTTACAAGAATTTCCTCCTAGGTTCTGAGTACAGGTATGGTTGCTCCGTGTTTGCAGTGTTCTTCTTACTTCCCAGTTTGTTTTGCACCTTCATCCACCTTTTAATGAGAAATGAGGAGGGGCTATTTTAGGTACTGCTGCTTTCGAAACACTATTTTTAAATGCATTAGCTTGTTTTTCTCTAACCTAAATTTTTCTTACCATGTAAGCCATAATCAGAAAAAATCACAGCTCAAAGTCCTTTGGCAAACATTGTTTATTAATTTTCTAGTTACAGAACCAAAATATCAAAGCTATATTAAACAGAGATTTTGCTCGTTGTTTTCTCAAAGCAACCAAAATAAATCTCACTGAGGTCTGACTGGTTGTATTTTGAAGATAACCCCTTTATAGATCACTGAGATTTGTAATACTTAACTCAAATCCATTATTTGACCTTTCGGCTCTAGGTAACATGACCATAAGCGTGGTACTCCAAAGAGAGGAATGTTCTCATTAAATGCTCTTGCCTAGCACAGCATTTGATTGTTCAAATTAGTGAACTTTTACTTCAAAAAGTGGTTAATGCTTGCAAATAATAAAAATGATCTTCTGGGCCCTTCATTTATCTCCATGCAAAGGACAAACAAGTGTTTTATCATAAGCCAATTCCAGAATAAAACCACTGTTTAAAAAATACTAACAATTAGGCAATCATTTCAGAGGTTTTGACCATAAATACCCTGTGTGGAACAGATTAAGGGACTACTGTCTATGTATTCTGGGAGAAAACCAATTAAGACAACTATATAACGAGCAGTGATGTTCTCTTACATCTGTCCACAAAAGCAATCACCTTAACCTGTTGTGGGCTGAATGCTTCTATTCAGTATTCTATATGGACACCTTGAAACAGCGAATCATGTGTGCAGTGCATACACAGGGTGATATGTTTCTGAAGCAACAGTACTCAGAACCAAAGTTCTTTCTGAATCAAACTATTAATCACCAACACTTTAGATTTTCAGTCAAGCAGGAAGGAGAACATTTTTAATATTCTGCATGTTATGTTTTCTGAATAGCTATCCTCATTTTTCATTCCCCAAATTATCTCTCAGCCAATCCGAGCAAATGATTTACTTTAGAAAAATCTAAATTGAGTATGGTTGATATTCCTTGAGTTCTTTATTTTTCAAATGTTTAGTTTTTTTCTGAATAATAAGAATGAAAGCATCGATAGTTCTCCAACTGCTTTTCATGTAATTCAGCTCTTCATAACATATATACAATCTTCAGTTTATTTTCACTCAAACATCTAGAATTATTTATAGAAGAAATTACCCTCTTTCAGTGATTTTTCTGTATCTTTGGAGCAAAGTATAAGAACTGTATTTATAACCCAAATCATGATTCACAAAGAAGACTCATTATCCTATCTTTGGAAACCAAAAAATATGTAAGTTGGGGGTATTAATAATTAATGTTTTAGTGGCCTACGGCCAGATAGAGAGGAGCAATGAAGTATATAGCATTCAGCCTTAGAGAGTTCACTCATTAACACCTTAATTCCTTAAGGACTCTCCAGTATCTCAAACAAATGCAATTTTCCAACAACCCCAATCAAGCAAATAGGGGCAAATTTAAACTAGCAATTTTCCGTCTGTACTTTGAACAAAGATTTCTCGAGGGGCTTGTGTGCCCTCAGCACGACTCTAAAAAGGCTGCATTTCAGAGTCACACTGGACAGGAAGGAGTGCAACTGACAGGCTTCTGCAGCAGCTCCTCCACTGCCTTCAAGGGCTTCTTTCAGTCCCTTAATCTCAACCTCAGTTTACCAGAGTTTTCACAGGAAGTGTGTGTGTGTGTGTGAGTGTGAGTGTGAGTGTGTGTGAGTGAGTGTGTGTGAAGAGGGAGCCCAGAATGTAACAAGTGAATAAACCTATCAGTCACTGTAAAGACCTGTGTTCACCTTGGCCCTAATCCTATTACAAACTTTATATTAGCACTTTTTAATCACCTGATGGATTATATCAAATTGGATTTAACAGCATTATGAATGCAGGAGACCCCAGTTTCATTTCTGGGTTGAGAAGACCCACTGGTGAAGGAATAGGCTCCCCACTCCATTATTCTTGGGCTTCCCTGGTGGCTCAGCTGGTAAAGAATCTGCCTGCAATGCAGGAGACCTGGGCTTGATCCCTGGGTTGGGAAGATCCTCTGGAGAAGGGAAAAGCCACCCACTCCAGTGTTCTGGCCTGGAGGATCCCATGGACTGTGTAGTCCATGGGGTCGCAGAGAGTCGGACACGCCTGAGCGCCTCTCGCTTTCATTCTTGCATTTACCTACAGCACATTCTCATATGAAGGGAATTTTAGTTTTAAGGAGATTACTATCGACTCGTTATTTACGCTTATATTCATATTTAACTATGTTTATGGATCTTTTTATACAGCCTGTTTCTTACATATGCTGTTGCTATTGTCGTCACTAAATCGTGTCCAACTCTTTGCCACCCATGGACTGCAGTACACGACGCCTCCCTTTCCTTCACTGTCTCCCGGAGTTTGTTCAAACTTATGTTCATTGAGTCAGTGATGCTATCTAACCATCTCATCCTTTATCGCCCTCTTCTGCTCCTGCCCTCAGCCTTTCCCAGCATGTCTATTTTTACCCACTCAAACATTAATTAGCATTTTATTTACTAAAATAGTTATTTGTGCTTATATTTCTGATGTGTTAAGTACATTGTACAAAACATAACACATGCTCTCTTAGAACAATACCTCTCCTGCCACAGTAATTCTGTGTAACATAGGTTCAAATGAATGAAATTATCATTGTTGTGGGAATTATCTCAGTGAACTGGGGAGTATTCCAATAATTGCCAATAAAATAGGAGCTGAGAGAATCAAAAGTAGGCAAATTCTTTAATAATTACTTTAAGAAACATTATGACTGACTGAGAAAAATAGTCAACATTAAATGGTGTTTAATAGTATCCAAGAATTATTCATTGTGATAGGAATGCACTTTAAATGCAGTATCTAATTATGAGCTAAAATGGTATACTGAAGACGTGCTAGATTTTAATAGAGTAATATAATCGATGGAATACTAAATAACTTTCTAAGTTTTACATAATTAAAGCATATTGCAGACAGCTTGGAAACATTGTTTTTGCATATGTGTACATTATTAACATATTTCTGTACCTTATTTGTCTGGAACATTTTCAGTAACTTCCTAACATTTCAAAAAGTATCATGATTGAATACCAAGGATACCTTTATTTCAAATAATGCTGCAGCGGGGCATCCACAGTGTAGTGTATAAGCACACATGGCTTATATTTTCCTGAGGGTATAGATCTCGAAGAGTAGCTGCAGAGCCAGGCTTCTCTGGTGCATCACCACACTGTACACGCTGCTTTCCACATCACAGCTCTCAAGCATCTTCCCATGCTCCCATACCAATAATCACATTGTTTTCAGATGACACACGCTCACTTATCCTTGTGATGGACATCTTTTCTATGTTCATTGGCTATCTATATTTATTTTTCTATGGGCTTCTTTTATTCAAGCTTTCTTGTGATTTTTATTTATTAACTTGCAAGCAACCTTTGCAAATAAAAGCTACCAATAATTTATTATATGTATTGTACATCAATTCTCCAATAATGATACGGTGCTAACACATGTTACATCTTCAAAATAAAAAGTGAGCAGTACTGCAATTATCTTTCCTGTATTTAAAATGTTATTTAACTGTAAGCTTCCTGAAACATCATCTAAACTTTGAGAATTAAGAATAATCTTCAGTTCAGTTCAGCTCAGTTCGCTCAGTCGTGTCCGACTCTTTGTGACCCCATGAATCGCAGCACGCCAGGCCTCCCTGTCCATCACCAACACCCAGAGTTCACTCAGACTCATGTCCATTGAGTCAGTGGTGCCATCCAGCCATCTCATCCTCTGTCGTCCCCTTCTCCTCCTGCCCTCAATCCCTCCCAGCATCAGAGTCTTTTCCAATGAGTCAACTCTTCGCATGAGGTGGCCAAAGTACTGGAGCTTCAGCTTTAGCATCATTCCTTCCAAAGAAACCCCAGGGCTGATCTCCTTCAGAGTGGACTGGTTGGATCTCCTTGCAGTCCAAGGGACTCTCAAGAGTCTTCTCCAACACCACAGTTCAAAAGTATCAATTCTTCAGCGCTCAGCCTTCTTCACAGTCCAACTCCCACATCCATACATGACCACAGGAAAAATCATAGCCTTGACTAGACGGACCTTAGTCAGCAAAGTGATGTCTCTGCTTTTGAATATACTATCTAGGTTGGTCATAACTTTTCTTTCAAGGAGTAAGCGTCTTTTAATTTCATGGCTGCAGTCACCATCTCCAGTGATTTTGGAGCCCCCCAAAATAAAATCTGACACTGTTTCCACTGTTTCTCCGTCTATTTCCCATGAAGTGAGGGGACCAGATGCCATAATCTTCGCTTTCTGAATGTTGAGCTTTAAGCCAACTTTTTCACTCTCCTGTTTCACTTTCATCAAGAGGCTTTTTAGCTCCTCTTCACTTTCTGCCACAAGGGTGGTGTCATGTGCATATCTGAGGTTATTGATATTTCTCCCGGCAATCTTGATTCCAGCTTGTGCTTCTTCTTGGTGTCACCCTTTATATCTTAGGGACTGTCTATAACATGATACTTGATCACTACAGGAGCCGTAGCATCAGTAGTGAACAGCATGAAACGAGAAGGGCTGAAGGCAACGTGTCTCCATGAGGAGAAATGAAGTGAAGGGAAAAGACAAGAAGGAGAGAGGTAGGGAGGGGAACTGATGGGAGGGGAAGGCCTAAGGAGGGCAGGGGCAGGCAGCTGTGCGGGGCACGGCCTATACCTATGACTCTGCTTTACAAAGTTGCGGTTGCCAGAGGATAGGTGGAGGGGCGGGATAAACTGAGAGGCTGGAACTGACATACACATATCACCACATATAAAATGCATAACTAATAAGAACCTGCCATATAGCACAGGGAACTTTACTCCATACCCTTTACAGGACTATATGGGAAAGAATCTTTTTTTTTTAATTTATTTATTTATTTTTTTAATTACAGTACTGTATTTGCTCTGCCATACATTGACATGTATTAGCCACAGGTGAACACAATCTCCCAATGCCGAAGCCCCCTCCCACCTCCCACCCCACACCATCTACCTGAATCATCCTGTGCACCAGCCCCATGCATCCTGCATCCTGCATTGAACATAGACTGGCGCTTCGTTTCTCACAAGATAGTATACGTTTCAATGCCATTCTCCCAAACCATCCAACCCTCTCCCTCTCCCTCAGAGTCCAAAAGTCCGCTCTATACAGAATCTTTTTTTTAATTTAAATTTATTTATTTTAATTGGAGGCTAACTACTTTACAATATTGTATTGGTTTTGCCATACATCAACATGAATCCGCCATGAGTGTACACGTGTTCCCTATCCTGAACCCCCCTGCCACCTCCCTCCCCATCCCATCCCTCTGGGTCACCTCAGTGCACCAGCCCCAAGCACCCTGTATCTGGCATCGCTGCACTCCTGAAACTAATACAACGTTGTGACTCAACTGTACTCCAATAACTGTTTTTCAAAGGGATATTGTCAGCTGTGACATATGCAAGAGAGAGCAGATGAAGTGGGGACGAAAGAGAATGCTTAGGATTGCTAACAAAGAGGTTCCTAAGCCACATGGGACGGTGTGGTGGTGAGAAGAGTCATGCTCTATCACACGAAAGACACATGAGTGAGCGTGCTTCTTGAGGCAGCATCCCAAAGGGAGGAGGGGAAAAGGAACCAAGGAGATATCGGGAAATGGCGGGTGGGCAGGAGAAAGGGGACCTGTGGGTGGATGTGGGGCTTGGGCTGCATTTCTTCGGCCCTGAGAAGCTGAAGGCATTCACAGGAATGGCCCTGCCCTTCCCAGTGAGGCAGTAGCAGGTGTCTCCTTGTCCATCAGTCACTGTCTGGCTTTATTTCACAGGATCTCTGTGTTTTACTCAGTGTCTTTGTATTTTTCCATGTTCTCAAATGTCTGTTTGCATTAAATATTCAAGAACTTTGACATAAGGACAGCAACAAAGTTCAAAAATATCCAATCAATGTCTTAGTCCATTTTGAGCTGCTATACAGAACGCCATAGACTGGGTAGTTTATAAACCACAGAAATTTATTTTTAAAAACTCTGGAGCCTGGAAGTTTGAGGCCAGGGCACCTGTAGATACACTGTCATGCCTGCTTCCCAGCTCATAGCTGGGTGCTCTCTTCTGTGGCCTCACGTGGCCGCTGGGGTGAGGAAGCTGTACAGGGTCTCTTCTCTAAGGGCACTAATCCCATTCATGAGGCCTCCACCCTTAGCACCCACTGCCTCCTAAAGGCCCCACCTCTCAATCCCATCACATTGAGGGACACATTTTAACATAAGGGTTTGGAGGAAGCACGACATTCAGTCCATCACAGCCAAGGATATTGAAAGCGAAACAACTTAAATGAAGCTGCAAATTACATGGGTGAAATAGTGGGTGGCACATGAAATCTTCACTAACTTCAATCAACCTATGAAATTTTTTTTTCTCTGCAATGGTCAGTCTTCTTAGTCGATCTTGACCAAATTATCAAAATACGAGGTACACTGAGTCTGGGTGCAGAAGTCAAGACCTGGGTGCTATGAACCTCACCGTGAAACACACACAGACGCACTGAGGGCCACTAGGCCCGCTGGGGCATGCCTCTCCTGGGACTGGACGCCAGATGGAAGCAAATGTTGCAGGGCTATAGCCGCTGTTCAAAGAGGATGCGAGAAATTTCAGAGTGCCGCATTGTTAAGCCACCAGCCCACTGTTTAAAAGTACAGGAGGCCACTTTTCCTTCTTCAGTCATCACTCTGACAGAAACACGGTGCCATTTCCCTTTAATGTGAGCTCTGCGTGAAAGCTGAAAATGAACTGAAGCTTGGACATGCTATTTTATTAAGATGCATACACTGGCGAGAACTCAAGCCCTGTCTGATCGAGCCGGTAACGCGCCCTCACACCACGGGCAGCAACTGGCCTGCAGCAGCCGAGAGCCCCACCTCCCTGCTCTCCATCCGGTCCCTCCACTCGGAGGCTTATTCTTTTTTTTTTTTTTTTTATTTTTTACTGAAAGATAATTTGCTTGACAGAATGTTGCTGTTTTCTGTCAAACCTCAGCATGAGTCAGTTCTCATGAGGTGGATGAACCTAGAACCCTTTATACAGAGTGAAGTGAGTCGGGAAGAGAAAGATAAATCCTGTATTCTAACACATATATGCGGAACCTAGAAAAACGGTACTGAAGAATTGATTTACAGGGCAACAATGGAGAAACAGACAGAGAGGCATATTCCTTTTAATGGAGATAGCCCTATGCTTCTTGGGACTAGAAAATCAAACTTGCCTCGGAGGACACACTCTGCTGCTTAGACGCTGAATGCAGGCTGTCAGCGCTAGGAAATATAACCGAAAACAAACAAGAACCTCACACCAGCAGCCTCTGTGCGTCTCTGAATGTTCTTCTCTCCCTTCTCTCTCTCCCCTCTTGTTTTAACTGGAAAGCTTCTTCTAAACTGTTTTCTGTCAGACCTACTTAACTCTCCCTGTGTTTCACTGAAACGTGGACTGGCGTGTAGGGTCGTTTCAATCTGTTCTCTGTGCTCCGTCCACTTTGCCAGCATTAGAATCTGACGGAAATTTGGGAGCTGCCTTGAGGCTGGCAGGACGGAGCAGGGCGCCACGTTTCTCTGCTGCTTGTGCTGAATATGTTGCTGGCAGCCCCGTCTGTTTCAGCTTCTTGGCAGCATTCGGTCTCTCTTCTCTTGGCACCGTTCCCTCGTTTTTGAACGCTCGGGGAAACTTATGTAGAGAGCTTTGAAATAGTCTGTTTTTAGACCAACGGATATAAAAGTCACCAGCTGACCCTGTCCTGTCAAGCAGCCAAGAAGTGCAATCTTTGTTGTAATCAACAAGCACTGAAGTGACTATGCAAAGAGATGGTGAATCTGAGAAATCCAGTAAGTATTAGCAATTTTCTTAACATATTAGTCAAAACCTTCAGAAGGCACTTCTGTGAGTGTGAGGAATCTCACCGTGAAATACTTGGCTCTGATAAACCAAAATGCATCTAACAAAATGCAACATGTGTTGAAACCAAGACCCTAACGACAGGTAGCCATGATGTGAACTCTATTATTGGGTTAATTTAGGCTCCACTCAGGAAAAAGTGACTAGACATGGCTACTCCCTTAGAATAGAAGCGTGATCGTAACCGGGTGACCAGATGCTTTGCCGGGAATTGTTCCTGTTGACAGCATATGTCGGTCCACACAGAGCACAAGCTGTGACATCTCGCACTGGGTGAATTTACTCTAACCAACATTGACATGCTTCTGAAAAAGAGATTTCACTCGGAACACTTTGTCTGGACCACATCTTACATGACTAACATACATTTGTAGGCTGCAGTCCTTGCGGTCGCTAACGACTGAGCGACTTCACTCTGACTTTTCACTTGCATGCATTGGAGAAGGAAATGGCAGCCCACTCCAGTGTTCTTGCTGGAGAATCCCAGGGACGGCAGAGCCTGGTGGGCTGCTGTCTATGGGGTCACACAGAGTTGGACAGGACTGAAGAGAGTTAGCAGCAGCAGAGAGAAAAATAAAACATAAAAAAATCCATTAAAATGTGAAGTCAGTCACTGGTACACTGCAGAGCAGGCCTGCCTTAGTGGATCTGCAGTGCAGTACTTTCTAAACTGTACTTAGCTCATTCTTTCACAGTTACTACAAACATTAAAACCCTCAGGTACACAGATCATGTACTGTCAAAAAAATCTGTAATAGAATATAAAATATGCACCAGAAAACTTTGAAAGAAATATAACACATTGTAAAGAATATTTGTTTCTGAGTTATGGACTTGTGTCCTTTTTATTCTTTTGTATGCAATTCTTTTATATTCTGAAAAATAGTATGTACTTTTAAGAGAGTAGAAATGCGTATGTCATCTTTTCAAGTATAAGTGTAATGAACAATCACAAAACTTAGAATCAACTATGTGCACAAGCATTTGCCTAACTCTTGAGCAATTTTTGAACCAAATTCAAAAGTTTCACAGCTTTGCAATTCTCTCTAACTGTGGTGCTGGAGACCACTCTTGAGAGTCCCTTGGACTACAATCCTAAAGGAAATCAACTCTGCGTATTCACTGGAAGGACTGATGCTGAAGCTGAAGCTGAAGCTGAAGTGCCTATACTTTGGCCACCTGATGGGAAGAGCTGACTCATTAGATTAGACCCTGATGCTGGGGAAGACTGAAGGTAGGAGGAGCAACGGGTGACAGAGGATGAGATGGTTGGATGGTATGACTGATTCAACGCACATGAGTTTGAACAAAGTGTGGAAGAGAGCGAAGGACAGGAAAGCCTGGCATGCTGCATGCCTTGGGGCTGCAAAGAGTTGGACATGACTTAGTGAGTGAACAACGACACTGTGCGTGTCCCCAAAACCCCGACACTGTCAGCGGACAGTCTCCACACTAAAGGCCGGAGAACAGCAGCCTGTGGGCCCGGTTTGGCCAGTCACCTCTTTTTTTTTAAGAGTCAAGAGTGAAGCATGCCTTTTAACATTTCAAATGGCTATATTTTAAATGTTAACTAAGCATCTACCATAGTTTCAATGTTTTTCCCCAGCAAAACCTAAAACATTTATTTTCTGGGTCCTCTAAGGGAAAACTTCACTGGCCTCTGATCTAAAAAAAAAACTGATCCAGATTCAAATGTGTAAAAAAGTGTAGATTAAATTTGAAAAGGTTGGTTTCATGCAACCTCAACATTTTAATGTGTTGTTTGTATTACAACTATAAGGAAATTATAGATTTAAAGATAGGCAGCCTCTCCTAACTATTTGAGCATGGAAAAATTGCTTATTGGTATGACTTTTGGTACATTTCAGGTCTTGGTTTCACAGAAAATTATTTGCTGTAAAGTGCAATGCACGTTATTCAACCAGAAGCTTTCTCTGTACTTAGTGGGGCACTAGCATGGAAAGAAGCTTCCAGATCAGGAAAAAAAAGTGGGTTTCAGTCCTGACTCTCTGCATTCTGTGATGTGAAAATTTCCCTCTATGTACTGGGAATCTTCTCAGGGCAGTACACTGGCTCATATTAAGGGCTAAGGAAGATAACATACCCAGAGTGGTTAGCGCAGTGTTGAGTTCTTAGTAAACCCGATTGAAAGCTAATTAGTATTTGCTATGGTGTTTAAGGCCATGGAGTATGGTTGTTGGTAAACTTGAGAGATGGGACAATTCTAAACAGAAATAAAGAAGGAGGCAACTGCTGTTCACTGGCCTGGGAGTCCCGTTGTCAGCTGGGTAGATGAGATGCTTAAAGGAACCTGACTTGCCCTGACAGGTGAGAAGTATCCTGCATTTCCCCGAGCTGGATATTTCTACTAACTACTAGCCACTGTTTCCTTTCTGGGTGGTTCATCTCGTGGGGCAGTGATCGAGAAGCACTCACTGCCTTGGGGAAGCTTGTCAGTAGGTCCTAATTGAAGCAGCCTAGAGTATCAAGTTGTCATATGCACCAACTGTCTTAGAGATTGACACAGACGTACACAGACACCCCTCTCTCTGTGGTTAATTCACTGAGATTGTTTACTTCAGAATAGTTTAGACTCTATGGACTCATCTAACTTGTACTTAGACAAAATTCAGCACCTTGTTATAATTCAGGTAAAACTGTTTGAATTTATGGGGCTTCCCAGGTGGTGCAGTGGTAAAGAATTTGCCTGCCAATGCAGGAGATGCAAGAGATACATGTTCGATCCCTGGGTCAGAAATGTCCCCTGGAGTGTGTGTCTGTGCTAAGTAGCTTCCGTCGTATCCGACTCTTTGTGACCCTCTGGACTGTAGCCTGCCAGGCTCCTCTGTCCATGGGATTCTCCAAGCAAGAATACTGGAGTGGGTTGCCATGCCCTCCTCCAGGGGATCTTCCCAATCCAATAGGAAATGGCAACCTGCTCTGGTAATGTTGCCTGGAAAATTCCATGGGCAGAGGAGACTGGCTGGCTACAGTCCACAGGGTTGCAAAAAGTCAGACATGACTGAACAGGTGTTTGAATTTATGCACATGCATTTTATAGCCATGTACATTTCATGCTTCCTAAAGCATAATCCAGCGTTTAATGTATTGGAAAAAAAAAAAGGATATACATTCATCCAGTTAAAAAAAAACACAGTTTCCTCTTGCATTTTGTGTTTCCTGTACAAAAGGTGTGAATGCTGCATTGTACGTGCTGTGCCCGCAGCTGGCTTTACAGACTGTTTCTCAGCCACAGTGCGCCGCCTGTGCTGAGCACACTCCTCAGAATGCTTATTGACAAATGCCTGATTCTTCCCAGTCCTGATGAATGGAGCAGGTTGTCATAACAAATTGCTATGTTCTAGAACAGATTTTGAGAGAAAAAAGCCAATAGTGAAAATGTCAATGATTCTTGGGCTTTTCAGCTTACAATAAGTGGAGATCAATACCGTTCATTTAAATGGCCATGTATTACACCTGCTATAATTCTTTCAACATTCATGTCAACCCGGCATTTCCCTAGAAATTTCCCCACAGAAAAAGAGGCAACAATGTAGGCTCCATGTGTGTGTCCTATGAATCTTTATTCAAGGTGTTTCCATAGAAAGACTTCATAACCAGTGACTGTAAATAAACATTTGAATAAAGAGACTGTAATTTTCTTTTAATGAATTACATTTTGCTATATTCTGGATGAGGAACTTGATTAGAATACTTATTGTAATAGGTAAATTGAGGCCATTTCAGTATCTTATGCAGAAAACATATGCTTTTCTTTAGTTCAACAGAATTGTATAATTAATTGGTAAAGCTTATAGCATTACTTGTAGGAAGCACTAGCTGATTTCATTTATTATTTCAGTATATTTCATCAATTATGTAGCTAAAACTACATATTAAATTTCACTTCAATATTTTCATTATTTACTTTCAAAGCATGGTGAAAAAATAGAAGAAAACGGACATCCTGAGGGAAATAGAAGAACGGCTGATGGTAGATTAGGATGAATAAAATGTTCAGAATAGGAGCTTCACAGGGAAACTATAGACAAAGTAATCCCAGTAACAATTAATTGGCTGTCTATAACAATTACTGAGACAAATGATGATGAGAAGGGAAGGTGTTACAGGAAGGACGGGCTGAAACTGCAGGCTGAAACGGCACCAAACCACAGGGAAAATTGAAAGCGGGAGCTGCAGCTCAAACCAAGGAGGGAAGATCCTTAATGTTGGGGCTACAGGGAAAGTCTTAAAGGTTTTTGACTGAAAGTCTAGTTTCCTACAAGATAAAAAAAATCAGACTTTTCCTTTGCAACACTGGAAGCAAAGAGAAAAACAGACAAGCACAAAAGATCACATATAAAGCTGTGAAGAATGGGAAGAATAAAACTAACTTAAGGACACCCAAAAATTTAGAGTGTACTGCTCACAGAAAACGGTCCAAAAAAAAAAAAAAAAAGACACTAGCCAAAAAAGCAAGACAGTGAAGCAGAAAACGCAGGTCAGGCCAAGAGAAATGGCGGTGGCATTCGTGCACGCCGGTGAGGCCCCGCAGGCGCACAAGAGCACGCTGTGCTCTTGTTGACTGAGCCCGAACAGAAGTGGGTGAGGTGGGCAAGGGGGCCTTCACGCCTGCTGTATTCTGAACCGTTTCTCTGTAATCATCCAGTAAGTTACAAGGGACAGTGCCCTGAGTGTCTCCAGCTGTGTTCATCTCGCCAGCTACGCCTGGGGATTTGCCCACTTCTCCCTTAAATGCTGTTAGGTTTTGCTGCAATAATCATACACATGCCCACTGACAATTACTGAGCATTCCGTGCCCTCTCTCTTTCTTTTCTCCTAGCGATGTCCTTGTCTTCAGGTTTACTTCGTCCTTTCTTATTATATGGTCTCCTCCTGTCTCACATTTCTTATTTTCCAGGTGCGTTTTTCTAACACTGTGTTTTGAAACTATTTGCGCTTGTGTGTTTTGTTTCTCTTGCAGAATAGAATAGGCTTAAAAAAAACAACCCAACCTGATCATCTTTGTCTTGACTAGATTGCTCAGTCTATTTGTATTCAATATTGCTGTTGATACGCCTGTATTTACATTTTACAGACTGTTTACTATTTTCCTCTTTTGTTTCATTATTTTCCCTCCTTTCCTTCATCCTTTTTTGTCAAATAAGTTTTTTTATGATTTAATTTTATTCCTTCTATGGACTTCTTAGCTATATTTCTTTGAATTGTGTTTAGTAAATTCTCTAGGGATTACAATATACATCTTTATCACAATAGACTTAGAACTGTTATTCAGATACTTAAGGTAAAATGGAAACTTCTGTCCAGTGTATTTTTATGGAACACTCTCAGCCTTAGCACTTACTGTAACATTTCCTATATACCTATACACATTGTCAACTGAAACAAAAAAAAAGTTACAATTTTTGCTCTAAATAATCATATGTATCTTCTAATGAGACAGATAAAACACTGATGGCCTCAATTAGACAGTGTTCGGCTTTGTTTACTGAAGAAGATTCAGGGGAGCTCAGATGACAAAGCCCGTGACCCAAGTTTATTACAGGAAAGGACACGGTATAGCCGTTGCACTACCTTGAGGCATTCAGCCTTCTTCACGGTCCAACGCTCATATCTGCGCATGACCCTGGAAAAACCACAGCTTTCACTATTCGGACCTTTGTCGGCAAAGTGATGTCTCTGCTTCTAGGTCTATCATAGCGTTTCTTCCAAGGAGCAAATGTCTTTTAATCTCATGGCTATAGTCACCATCCACAGTGATTTAGGAACCCAAGAAAATAAAATCTATCACTACTTCCAGTTTTTCCCCTTATTTGCCATGAAGTGATAGGACCAGATTCCATGGTCTTAATTTTTTGAATGTTGAGCTTTAAGCCAGATGTCTGCTCTCCCCTTTCACCCTCATCAAGAGTCTCTTTAGTTCCTCTTTCCTTTCTGCCGTTAGAGTGGTATCATCTGCATATCTGAGGTTTTTGATATTTTTTCTGGTAATCTGGATTCCAGTTTGTGATACATCAGGCTTATATATACTGTCTCCTAATCTCTCTTACTCTATTCCATTAACCTACTTCACTTTTATCAAAGCATTTATGTCCTGAAATTGTCTTGAACTCACTAGAAGGTAAACTCTGAGATGAGAGATCTTGCTTGTCTATTCAATGCTTAGGAAAGCCTTGACACAAAGCAGATATTGAATGAATATAAATGATGAAAGAAGGGCACTTTTATTCAACTTTACACATGTGGTTTAGTGGATGAAAGTTACACCATTATAAGGAAGTATAAATTTACCCAGCTACTGAATTGGTATTTACATTTAATTTTGTTTTCAAAGTTGTCACTGTTAGAAGCAATCCCTCTCATTCTTGTAGCTAATCTTGGCACAAATCTTTTGTTATTGCCTTGATTTAAATTTCTAGACAAAAGATTGATGGATCAAAGGGTATGCATAATTTAAGTGTTTTCATATACTTGATCCAATTCAGATGTAGAATCTTTTTTTTCCCTCTTCTATTAGTTTTTCCTGACATACCTTGAACTTTTGCCAACATTATCTATTACCATTTATTGCTACCAGTTTGAAAGATGGCAAATGGCTTCCCAGTCTGTTTACATTTGCATTTCTTAGACAATTAACAAGTTTAGACTTCAATACAGTGATTTATGAATTACTTGCTTATATTTTTTGCCAGTTTTAATGGGGATACTGTCTTAGGTGTTTTCAAATAATAAAAGCATTAATCATTCACCTGTCATGTTATATTTTTCCCAGTTTGTAATTTGCCTTTTATACTGTTGATTTTCTCATGATCAGTTGCTAGCATCTCCATCAGTTTATGCCAAGAAATTTCAAATAGTATTTTTATGAAGCTTTCCTTTTATCATTTTGGTTTTTATTGTGTTTCTTGTATTATCTTTTGAATTGACTTTCTTTTGAAAACACACTTAATATACGGATTTCTGCACAGCATTTCAGAAAAGATCACTCATGGTATATAATTGTGAACTAAGAGATGCTGACTGAATAGCATAGTCAGTTGGCACTACAGTTTCAATCTTACGTGGGTGGTACTGATTCATAGATCAGATCAACTCAGAAGCAGGCATCTACTGACTGTCATGTGGGCCTTATCCCTGACCACTTTCTTTAGCTCCTGTGAAATTACATGTTCTTTTTCCTCTCCAGCCTCCTCAGCAAGCAGTATATTCTGCAAAGAAGTATGGCGAGGGAAGACAGGGACACCGGTGGAAAGGCAGCTGTGTCCACTGGTGTCTGACCCTATCTGAGGTGTGTGAAGAAGCAGAGGGAAGGGGCCACGTGCTCCGAGGACAGGCCTGCATGAGTACGTAGGATGCCCCTGACCATAATGGGGCAACACATTTGTTAGCACTTCCTGTTCACGAGGTGGGAACTGAGTCAGAGAGAACTTCCCTTCCACGAACCTTAGGCCTTGCCCAGGGGAGACGCTGGGCGTGGAAACACAATCCCCATTGATGGGGAAGAAAACAGTCAGAGATGCAAGTCAGAGATGTCTGGGTGAAGGACCCTGAAGGTGAGCTCTTCATCACCTGGAGAGGAAGGTGGGAAAAGAAATTCAGTAGTTGATCACGTGCCATACGTACTCAGAGGCATCCTTGGTTATCATTATAACCAAGTTCCTGGTTTTCTGAGGATGGTACCAGTGAAAGTAAAATATCTCCTGCCCATTCACCAAGAATCAGAAAAGAGAAGTGAGTTTGGTGGGGAAGGCAGGTCGTATCTTCCCTTCCTTACCAGCATAACTAGTGCGTTTAGGAAAGCCCACACCAACGGATCAATTTCTATTTAACTGGGAATGTTTTTCTATTTCTTACTAAAATTAGATATCTTAAGTATGGAAAGTTACAGAACCGAGACCATTTATGGAAGAATAAAAAAGATTGGAAAAACTTTCTTATCACTCAAAAAGTGAACTGAAAGTGATTTTTACCCCCCAGCCTAAATCTCATTCATGTGTAGGAGAAAAACATTTCCCACACAATGGGCTTACAGTCTCAGTAAGGAGAAAAAAAAAAAAACAATTGTTTTTTGATATACTGGAGATCCTATTTCTGCAACATAATGAATATAATTATAACATGAGCTCAAATCAAAAGAGTACATTTCAGAAAGAAAAATTTCAAAGCTGGCCAAAATTGCAAGGAAGTTGATCGCAGTTTGTGGGTGTGTCAGCGTATGGATAATTGAACCTCTTGATGAGGGTGAAAGACAGAGAAAGAACTGGCTTAAAACTCAAAATTCAAAAACTAAGATCATGGCATCTGGTCTCATCATTTCATGGTAAATACATAGGGAAACAGTGGAAACAGTGACAGACTTTATTTCTTGGGCTACAAAATCACTGCAGATGGTGACTGCAGCGGTGAAAAGAAAGGACGCTTGCTCCTTGGAAGAAAAGCTATGACCGACCTAGAAAGCATATTAGAAGCAGAGACATTACTTTGCCAACAAAGGTCCATCTAGTCAAAGCTAGGGCTTTTCCAGTAGTCATATATGGATGTGAGAGTTGGACCATAAAAAAAGCTGAACACCAAAGAATTGATGCTTTTGAACTGTGGTGTTGGAGAAGGCTCTTGAGAGTCCAAGAAGATCAAACCAGTCCATCTTGAAGGAAATCAGTCTTGAATATTCAATGGAAGGACTGATGCTAAAGCTGAAACTCCAATACTTTGGCCACATGATGCAAAGAACTGACTCATTGGAAAAGACTCTGATTCTGGGAAAGATTGAGGGCAGGAGGAGAAGGGGATGACAAAGAATGAAATGGTTGGATGGCATCACTGACTCAATGGACGTGAGTTTGAGCAAACTTCAGGAGCTGGCGATGGACAGGGAAGCCTGGTGTGCTGCAGTCCATGGGGCCACAAAGAGTAGGACACGATTTAGCAACTGAAAAACAGCAACAATGTAATTATTACTTGTGTGCCTTTCTGTTTGAAATAAGACACATTTTAAAGAAAATAAAAAAGGTCTGGTTTGCCAGCCTTAGCTGAAAATGAGTTTATGAAGTTTTCCTTGGAAAGAGCATCAGAATCTTAACTGACCACACGGAAATGCGCCTGGTGAAGGCTGACAGCTCCAGGCTCCCTGTAAAAGAGATGGTCACTGAAAACAGCAGCCTCTGAGAGCCCTGCCCTAGACGGTCATTCCTGATGCCTGGAGATAGCCACGCATCTTACAATAGCTTTATGCCTTGAAAGTGGGTTCTGTTCCAAGGAGTGAAGTATCCTATAAGCGTCTCCATTGTGAATCTTACAGGCATCATTTCCCAAACCATCCCTGCTTCATCATCGGCATGAAACTGCCAGGAGAACCCACAGCAGAGGTGAGCTTCCTCCTGTCCCATGTGGGTCAACCCTCTTGCTTTTTCTCCTTTCCTCTCTGGGCAAATCAGCCCTCGTTAAGTGAAGCATCTGTCCAGCCGGCTGGAGCCCGGTCTACAGCCAACCAGCCTTGCCCCGGAGATACAGAAGGAACGAGAAAATGGGAGAGAAGCCCAAGAGGAAGCTGCTGGCACTCGGCTCAGTCTGTCTCACACTGCTGACGCTGAGCTGCTGGCTTGGGCACTCAGAAGGTGACTTTGGTGGGGGAGCTAAGAACATCCCAGGACAGGAGGGGCCTGGGATTAGTGGAAGAGAACATTCCTGAAGTAAAGGCACAACTTCAAGCCAGCTTCATCTGGATGCTGCCACGGAGCCACAGGGGCTCTCTGTACCACCCACTGTGGATTTGCGAAGAGGCAGCAAGTCTGGATTTCTGTGTTTATTGATTTTTAAATATTGCCCCTAATTGAAAAGACTGTGTGGTCTAACGCATGTGGGCCTCACAGAAACACACCCACAGGCCTGGTCTGACTGTGGATGACAGGTTTGTGGTCTCAGAATGCTAAGACTTCATTCAGTGGATCCAAGAAAGCCCAAATTTAGCTTGTGAGAAGTGTGTGTGTTGTAAAAATACGATGTATGAATATATAAGATGTATAAACAGCGTAGGTTCCAGTTGACGTCTACAAAATTATTCCTTTTAAAAAATTTTTTTATTGGAGGATAAGTGCCTTACTGTGTTGGTCTCTGCAGTACAAAAATGTGAATCCTAATTATATATATTCCTACCCTCTTGAGCCTCTCTTCCTTCCACCTCACCCCTCTAGACATTCATAGAGCACGTAATTCTCAAAGTATACTCTGTGGGCCCACCAGAGTCCCTGAGAATTTTCATGGCGCATTCATTTCTATTTCTGAATGTCATATCCATGTGGAACAAATTACCACTAATTTGTAGGCTTAAAACAGTACACCTTTATTGTCTCTCAATTTCCCTGGTCAGAAGTCCAGACATGTGGCTGGATTCTCTTTGGGTCTCACACAGCCACCATGAGCAAGGTGTCTGCTGAGTGACGTCTCTTCCTGGAGGTCCTGGTGGAAATCCGCTTTGGGACTGTTTATGCAGTTGGTAGAATTGAGTTTCAAGCAGCTTTAGGACTGAAGTCTCATTCCCTTGTTGGCATCATTCTCAGCTTCTAGTTGCTGTTTGTGTTCTTGGGCATATGACCCCCTCCATCCTCAAGCCAGCAACAGTGGGTCAAAATCTTCTTTAATTCTAAGCTCTCTAACTTCCACTCTCCTCTTCTGCCAGAGAAAACTCTGAATTTCAGGGCCCCTGTGATTAGATGAGCTGCACTGAGAGAATGATTTCCTAAAGGAGATCAGTCCTGAATATTCATTGGAAGGACTGATGCTGAAGCTGAAGCTCCAGTATTTTGGCCACCTGATGCAAAGAGCTGACTCATTGGAAAAGACCCCGATGCTGAGAAAGATTGAAGGCAGGAGGAGAAGGGGACGACAGAGGATGAGATGGCTTGATGGCATCACCGACTCAATGAACATGAGTTTGAGCATGCTCCGGGAGTTGGTGATGGACAGGGAGGCCTGGCGTGCTGCAGTCCATGGGGTCACAAAGAGTGGCACACGGCTGAGCGTGTGTCCACCTGACCCAGATAATGTGCCTTTCCCCACCACATATTCTGGGGAGTGATATTTCAATACCTTCCTTTACAGATCCTGTGGAATTGGAGGAGCCATGCACAGGGGCACACAAGTTAAATCAACTTTTATAATAATGCTAAGATGCTGCAAAAGCAATTGTAGGTCAATCTGCTGGCCCCTTGGAATCAACACAGTGGCACCATACTGGACTGAACAAGTCAGTAGATTCTCCACAGTTAAACATCCACAGTGAGGGAGTGAGTACAGTCTGAATATTACTCTCGATAAAAAGGTAGAAATGTATGAAGTTCTTAAAATTGCAACCCTTGAGTCCACATCTTGTAATATAGTTTAATTAAATGACTGATGTGTATGTATGCTCGGACACATCCAACTCCTTGCAACCCCATGGAAGGCTGCCCACCAGGCTCCTCTGTCCTTGGAATTTTCCAGGCAAGAAACTAGAGTGGCTTGCCATTTCCTCCAATAAGGGATCTTCCTGAACAAGGGACCAAACCCTTGTTTTCTGCACCTCTTGCATTGGTAGGTGGGTTCTTTACCACTGAGCCTTGAGGGAGCCCAAATGAAATGGAAGTATGCATAAATCATTTCAGATGGCTCTCTCAAGGAGAAATACAGAATAGTTTGAGCTTCAAACTGAACTAGCTGCTTTTTCATAAAATACCATTTTACTTAAAATAATGACTCAGACTAATTATGGATATTCAGACGTGGTTATTAGATTGACAATTTCTTTTTTTGCATTAATTTTAAAAAATTTATACTAAAATATAGCTCATTAGCTATACTAATGATGACTGAGGATGAGATGGCTGGATGGCATCACTGACCCAATGGACATGAGTTTGGGTGAACTCCGGGAGTTGGTGATGGACAAGGAGGCCGGGAGTGCTGTGGTTCCTGGGGTCTCGAAGAGTCGGACACGACTGAGCAACTGAACTGAACCGAACTGAATGGTAGATTAATGCCAGTCCTCTAACTGCATTTTTTACCTGCAAAAATAAGATATGTTAAATGACAATGATTTAATTATGTTCATTTAAAATAGATTAATAAATATATTTTATTTTTTCCTTTAATTTCTAGCATAGTAAATATTGACAAATTTAATACACATTAACAGAAACTTCTTGATGCTTTCAATAAATTTTGTGTAACGGAGTGCTAAGGCTGAAATGTTTGAAAAGGATAATAATAATATCATGATTCTCAAGCTAGCTGAAAACTTTAAAAGTGTTTCTCTCTTGCAAGACTTTTTCTTTCTTTCTTTCTTTCTTTCTTTCTTTTTTTTTTTTTTTTGGTTGCATGGTGTGATATGTGGAATCTTATTTCTCCAACTAGAGATCAAACCATGGCCCCTGCATTAGAAGCTCAGTCTTCACCAATGGACCACCAAGGAAATCTTTAGGACTTTTCCTTAACCAATGCTCCTCATTTTTTTTTTTTCCCAAATGACCAACTATTTTGTGTTAGTCAAGACAATTAACCTGCCTCTTGAGAAATCTGTATGCAGGTCAGGAAGCAACAGTTAGAACTGGACATGGAACAACAGACTTATTCTAAATAGGAAAAGGAATACGTCAAGGCTGTATATTGCCATGCTGTTTATTTAACTTATATGCAGAGTACATCATGAGAAACATTGGGCTGGAAGAAATACAAGCTGGAATCAAGATTGCCGGGAGAAATATCAATAATCTCAGATATGCAGATGACACCACCTTTATGGAAGAAAGCGAAGAGGAACTAAAAAGCCTCTTGATGAAAGTGAAAGAAGAAAGCAAAAAGTTGGCTTAAAGCTCAACATTCAGAAAACGAAGATCATGGCATCCAGTCCCATCACTTCATGGGAAATAGATGGAGAAACAGTGGAAACAGTGTCAAACTTTATTTTGGGGGGCTCCAAAATCAGTGCAGATGGTGACTGCAGCCATGAAATTAAAAGACGCTTGCTCCTTGGAAGAAAAGTTATGACCAACCTAGACAGTATATTCAAAAGCAGAGACATTACTTTGCTGACTAGGGTCCGTCTAGTCAAGGCTATGGTTTTTCCAGTNTTTTTTTTTTTTTTTTGGTTGCATGGTGTGATATGTGGAATCTTATTTCT
The DNA here is from genome assembly GCA_006410535.1 of Litocranius walleri. Taxonomy (NCBI): domain Eukaryota; kingdom Metazoa; phylum Chordata; class Mammalia; order Artiodactyla; family Bovidae; genus Litocranius; species Litocranius walleri. The sequence goes on along the minus strand of SJYG01000118.1, from coordinate 3,145,301 downwards.
CCAACTAGAGATCAAACCATGGCCCCTGCATTAGAAGCTCAGTCTTCACCAATGGACCACCAAGGAAATCTTTAGGACTTTTCCTTAACCAATGCTCCTCATTTTTTTTTTTTCCCAAATGACCAACTATTTTGTGTTAGTCAAGACAATTAACCTGCCTCTTGAGAAATCTGTATGCAGGTCAGGAAGCAACAGTTAGAACTGGACATGGAACAACAGACTTATTCTAAATAGGAAAAGGAATACGTCAAGGCTGTATATTGCCATGCTGTTTATTTAACTTATATGCAGAGTACATCATGAGAAACATTGGGCTGGAAGAAATACAAGCTGGAATCAAGATTGCCGGGAGAAATATCAATAATCTCAGATATGCAGATGACACCACCTTTATGGAAGAAAGCGAAGAGGAACTAAAAAGCCTCTTGATGAAAGTGAAAGAAGAAAGCAAAAAGTTGGCTTAAAGCTCAACATTCAGAAAACGAAGATCATGGCATCCAGTCCCATCACTTCATGGGAAATAGATGGAGAAACAGTGGAAACAGTGTCAAACTTTATTTTGGGGGGCTCCAAAATCAGTGCAGATGGTGACTGCAGCCATGAAATTAAAAGACGCTTGCTCCTTGGAAGAAAAGTTATGACCAACCTAGACAGTATATTCAAAAGCAGAGACATTACTTTGCTGACTAGGGTCCGTCTAGTCAAGGCTATGGTTTTTCCAGTGGTCATGTATGGATGTGAGAGTTGGACTGTGAAGGAAGCTGAGCACCAAAGAATTGATGCTTTGAACTGTGGTGTTGGAGAAGACTCTTGAGAGTCCCTTGGACTGCAAGGAGATCCAACCAGTCCATTCTGAAGGAGATCAGCCCTGGGGTTTCTTTGGAAGGAATGATGCTAAAGCTGAAACTCCAGTACTTTGGCCACCTCATGCGAAGAGCTGACTCACTGGAAAAGACTCTGATGCTGAGAGGGATTGGGGGCAGGAGGAGAAGGGGACGACAGAGGATGAGATGGCTGGATGGCATCAGGGACTCGACGGACGTGAGTCTGAGTGAACTCCGGGAGATGGTGATGGACAGGGAGGCCTGGCATGCTGCGATTCATGGGAATCAAAGAGTCAGACATGACTGAGCGACTGAACTGAACTGAACTGAACTGAAGACAACTTTTACTTCTTCTCTTGCAGAAAGCCTCTTAAGACTTACTTTCTCCCACACTGTAAAAAGCCTTCCTCTTCCCTGGTTTTGCATTTCACTATTTATACATTAAATAAGGGCACTTTAATGTTTATTGCTGTTCTTGACTGTCTACTCCATGGGATGGAAAGATGCCACTGCCTCATTTTCCTTAGGGACAGGATTTCAGACATTTTCTATCATTATATCATCAGTAGCAACTCCATCCTTGCATATGGACTTTGCTTATCCTCACCTTCTGTTTCCTTTTCCTTTTCTTATTTTATTATCTCACCACAGAGCATCAGGAGCTAAGATTCTACAAGGACAATTTAAATTCCTTCATAAACAAATTATTCCCACCAAGCTTGTTGCTGTGACATTGCATGTTTACTGTATCGATGACTACCCAGAAGCTGACATCTCAAAGAACGCGCCCTTCACTGAGTTACCAAATGTCTCCACTGACAGCATGCACACAGCTTTTTAAAGAGCGGGCATACATTCTGTGGGGCACAGTGGTAGCCTCAGCTGTGAGATCTGTCATTTCTTAAGGCTCTGCTTCTTAGATGGGATGGCCACCTCTCTTGCCCAAAATGAATCATTCCCTCTCAAGTTGCTGCCTGGCACACTAATACATGCCTGCTGCTACAGCTCTGTCTGAAGACTTGATTCCACATGTCACTGTGCCAGCTTTCAACTCATGCTTCCTAGGTGCCCCTCCTTCATCTGAGATACTCAGGAGTTGCTCAGATGTCATGCTCTCAATCATCCTGTAGACACGCTCGTATCACGATGCTTGGTCTCACTGCTTCAGGACCTTGCCATTATTCATCTCCTGTTGCTGTGTGCTATTAAACTTTAGGCATGAGTGACCTGATAGAACTTCTTAAGAAACTGAATGTTACATCCAGACATATTCAAATGTTGTAGTAAAAACTAAAAAAAAAAAAAGTTAAAAAGAGTATTTGTCTTTAGAAACTGGAACTTGATAGTTCTAAGCCTAGTTTCTCAAGAATGTTAAATATTGGAGTTTCCTTAATATATGTCTTTCATTCCTTCAGTTAAATGCCTGAAAGAAAAAAGCTGCTTTAAAACCATATTATCAAAACACTTTAGCACTGAGAAAATTACGTCATTGACTCCAACCTCCCAGTCACACTGAGAAAGAGACAGAGGGAGAGAGTGTAGCATGGAAAATATGAACCCAACATTGTCAAGAGTTTCTATGAGATAATTTGATTTCTGACATGCAATCTCAATGAAAATTTTCAAATTTTTACATTGCTCAAAAAATATGACTCTGATATGTTTCAAAATTTGCATGGCAAATTTCAGGAGTTTTATGGTGATATTTATAGTGTTTCTTTCCATAACACTTATATTTCTTCTTGGATATTTGGACATATATTAAAATATTCTGAGTAATGTTCCCTTGTTTGGTTTAGTCTGTACTGGTGTAGGATTGTATGCATGTATGATAAGCAGCTTAGTTGCCATCTGAAGTTTGAGTCTATTCTCTTCTCTTTAACAAATAATTCCTGGAGGAGAAAACGGCAACCCATTCTTGCCTGGAGAATCCCATGGACAGAGGAGCCTGGTGGCTACAGTCCATGGGGTCCCAAAGAGTTAGACACAACTGAAGCAACTTTGTACCCACATGACAAGCAATTTATTGTTTAATCAGTTTCACTGTTTTCACATGTAAAGTTGAGATACAAGTAACATAAACCCTCTCTCATGAAACGTTGGCATTGCCTTTTAAAAAATATTAAGCTATCAGAGACTCCCCCTGGTGGTCCAGTGATCAAGAACCCACCTTGCAATGCAGTGGATGTGGGTTCAGTCCCTGGTCAGGGAACAAGAATCCCACATGTTGAGGAGCAACTAAGTCCTTGCCACAACTGCTGAGCTCTCACGCCACAGCTAGAGAGTCTGTGCCGTGCCATGGTGGAAGACCCCGCGTGCCACAGCTACTAAGACCCAACACAGACAAATAAACACTTTAAAAAATAAAAACATTAACCTATCGAAATATATACATTACTTTATGTATTTCTATACAAGCATCCACAATAATGGATATAAACCATTTAAGAAATTAATACTGCCTCCAAATCTATGTCACAACACTAGCTACTTGGCTCCAAAAGCACTTATACAATATGGTATAAATATTGAGATCGTATGTCTTAATGTTTCAGGGGCTTCCCACGTGGCTAAGGGCTAAAGGACATGCCTGCCAATGCAGGAGATGTGAGTTCAATCCTGGGTCAGTAGACCCCCTGGAGAAGGAAATGGCAACTCACTCAAGCATTCTTGCCTGAAGAATCCCATGGAGAGAGGAGTCTGATGGTCTACGGGGTCACAAACAGTCAGACACAACTAAGTAGCGAAACAACAGATGGACAACAATGTTGTTTCTAGCAAATTATATCTAATTATCAACAGAGAGATTCTGCTGTAATCCCTAAGAGCACTCAAGTATTCATATGAAAACACCAGGATACAAAACTGTTCTTTTATAACTCTAGGACTGATGATCCTTCCAGTTTGTAAACCAGAGGCTAATGTTATACATAATAAAGTCCAAGAGGTAAGAGTAGTATTGTTTGGATATATGCAAATCCAACAAGTATCAGTGTCAAGTTCCTAATAAAATTCATAATCTGTAGACATTTACTCGCTTCTCTAGTAAGATATAAGTGAAAATCACATTTTCAGAACCCTATATAGATATATAAATGCTAGTTGTTAAGTCAAATTATTAACTTTGTTAAACCATGTAAAATTAGCTATCATCATAAAAGCTCATTAGTGCCCCCAGTATGTTATGACCAAAATGCAATTTAAACACCTTTGTTACTTGAATAAATGAACACTTCTTCCATTTCTGGTTATTGATGGGAAAACTGTTCACAGGTTTGTTCATGACCTTTTCCACAGGACTCAACTGACTCCCAATTTTTTTTTTTTTTTCCCTGATGAGACCTTGAGAATAAACACCCCCACCACTGTGCCCAGCCAAACCTCTGATCCTCTTACCTTCTCTTGTGCCTTGGAAAGAGCAGAAAACAAACAAGTGAGCAAAAAGAAACTGAATAAACGTGACACTACAGGTGTGATTTCTGGAAGTAACAGGAATGGCCTGCGATCAGTCTGGTTCTAATTGTTTTATAGTAATGATGACCCTGTATGTGAGACAACAAAGAGACACAGAGGTATAGAACGGACTTTTGGACTCTGGGGGAGAGGGAAAGGGTGGGATGGTTTGGGAGAATGGCATTGAAACGTATACTATCTTGTAAGAAATGAAGCGTCTATGTTCAATGCAGGATGCAGGATGCATGGGGCTGGTGCACAGGATGATTCAGGTAAATGGTGTGGGGTGGGAGGTGGGAGGGGGCTTCGGCATTGGGAGATTGTGTTCACCTGTAGCTAATACATGTCAATGTATGGCAAAACAAATGCAGTATTGTAATTAAAAAAATAATTTAAAAAAAAATAGAGTCTCTTGGCTCTTTAGAAGCAGGCAGATATTTGAATATGGCTCTTTTGATTCTGGACCTTGGAAAGTCTGTGGTTTTAGCCAGACCCAAGGCAGGTAGTCTGGGAAGGTAGACCAAGGCGTGGGCAAAGGGAGACAACAGGATAGTGAAGCCAGAAGAGCTTTTCCGAGTCCGGGGACAAAGCAAGAGATCCTTTTCCGTACTCTGCTTCCTGAAGCCTTGATCTCAAAGCTCGCTTTTTAAGTCATTTGAAGGAGCTATTTTGCCAATCTATTGGGAGAAAGTGTTCACCTCCTTGGGCAGCAGTGCTGGCCTGTCACTTCTCGGTCTGAGAGCACCTGGATTTGGGTCCCATGTATGTGTAAGGACAGTGCATTGGTGAGGAATGTCTTTGTAATCTGGGTCCAAACAGTAGAAAGCTGTTTTATTTAGAAGATACTTTACCCTGGCCCACCCATCATTCACGTGTAGCTCACAGTCCATCAGGACAAAAGTCACCTGATTCAGTCCTTCACTCCCTCATCATTCATTCGTTCAGTCAGTCATCCAGCAAATGAGTGAGTTAATAGCATCTTTGGAATGGCGATGGCCTGCACTAGTTTCTAGGAATTCAAACATGAAAGAAAGGAAGCCCTTTCCCTCAAGGACTGGCAAATAACTGAAACAGTGTAATGTGGCACGGGTTGCAAGAATCGGCTGTTCTTGGATACGATGAGGACACACAGACTCAATGGTCATATTGTGAAGTGTTGTTGATTGCCCTCTTCCAGTTATAGGAGAACTCCAGCCCCATGCTTCCCTGAATCAATTTATGCCCCAGGGAGGCAATTGACAGGCTGTGTTTTAATCATCTATAGGATTGCCTCCTTCATTGGACAATTAACTTCCAGAGAACACAAAGTAAGTTTGGTTTCTTTTTATCATCTCCACACTCAAAATAGCTCCTAAAGTGTCTAGTAAAAGTATGAATAAAGCAAAGTTCATTAACTGGCCTCAGCTGTCTTCAGTTAACTTTATATGCCTCTTTAAATCATCATTCTTCCAATCCCCTCTTCTCAAAATGACTATTCCTTTGACAAATGCACAGCATGATGTGTAATACAAAATCATTTTTCCTGTAGCCAAAATTAATTTGCCCGGACATCGTCTGTGATTTTCCTCTTACCAGAGCTCTAGAATTATTCCCAAAGAACTTGTTTGCTTATAGTCGCTATTGCCCCTAAAAGCAGAAAGCTCAAATTACGGTAGAATTCACATATGAGGCAACACGTGCACAGCCGTGAAATATTTCTCTCCCTCACCACAAAGTCACTGCTGGTGAATCGATCAGCCTGCCGCTCAGGCTGCCATCATGCAGAAAAATAAGAAAATAAAAGGCGGCAGCAGCTGTGTCATCCTGTATGAGCTTCCTATTGCTGCTGTAAAAGAATTTTTCCTAGTGACTAGTAAGAACTCAGTGTTATTATCGTACAGTTCTGGAGGTCAGAAGTCTGAAATGGCTCTCCCTCGGGCAAAAGCCAAGGTCTCAGCAGGATGCCATACCTTTCTGGATGTGCTAGGAAGGAATCCACTGTCCAGCCTTTTCCAGCTTCCAGAGGCTCTCAGTACCCATGGCTGGCGGCCCCCTTCCACCTTCAAAGCCTCCGGCGGTTGGTTGATTCTCCTTTTTGCATCATCCTGACACACTTCTGCCTCCTTCCTTCACTTACAAGGATCTATGAGATTACATTGGATCCAGCCGGGAATACAGGGTCATCTTCCCATTTCACAGTTAACTTACTAGCAAATTAAATTTCATCTGCTGTCCTAACTCACTTTAGCATAGAACACGGCTGAGTTCCCAGGTTCCGGGGACTCAGATGTGGACACTTCTGAGGGGTCATTATTTTGCTGAGCACACCCTCTTGTGTACCTGCTTTAGTGTTCTCTGCTATGGAAGCCTGTCCAGGGAATCCCTAACAGATAAATTTTCACCTGCTGTACCATCATGCTGTGAAGAAGTAGAGAACAAGTTGGTTCTTGTCTTATGCCTTAAAGAGGTGGGTCTCTAATCACAGAATTGGATATAAACAGTCTTTTTTTTTTTTTTATTTTTTTAGAATGATTTGACTTTATTTTTTTTATTTTTTTAAATTAATTAATTTCTTTTTTTAATTACAATACTGTATTTGTTCTGCCATACATTGACATGTATTAGCCACAGGTGTCTTTTTAGATCAGAGCTGTATATTCCAACAGGGACAGATGAGTTTGAAAATGTTGGCGTGCATTTCCCCAGGATGACCTTGCGTTCCTTATGCACTGCTTGGGAGAGGGATGGAGAAATTTGCTTATATGTTGTTCTTTGGCTGATAGCTCATGTGTCACAACTGGATGGCTTGCGTGAGAGTTTTCTTGGTGGTTCTCAGTTCCCATGGAGACACCCATCCCATCCTTCTGGGACTCGGGCCGTCAGCTGCCTTCTGTCCTCACCACCCCACTGCAGCTCTGCCAGATTTCTCCCCAGCGCTGCTATCGGTACAAACGTGTCAGCACTTTGTAACAGATGGTTGCCTTCAACAGTGAACACAGTCTCTTAATATATCACGTGGGCTCCAAGAAATGCTGGGTGCACATCTCCGAGATAGGCTGGCTGCACCGTGAAGCCCAGGCGAGGGAAAACAGTAGCTGCCCTGGGAAGCCTGGGGCAGAAGCCGTGGAAGGTGGCGGCAAACACCCAGAGCAAACTGCTCACCTTTCCTTCGCTGAAGTCAGCCAAGGAAATGGCACGTGTCCTGGTGTGGCGAAGATCCACTCTGTATCAAGGGCTTGGGTGGCTGAACTTACACAGCCGAACAGAGACCCACGCTTTTACCTGCTGGCTGCTTGACTTGGAAAAAATCACTAAAATCTTTTAAGTTAAATGTATCTGAAAAGGTGAAGTGACAACTTTTGCAGTTTTTGAGTTAAGAGTTAGGTAGAAAGTATTTTGAAATTGACAGAGCAAATTAATGCAAGGAACTATTATACTATTGTTTCTATTGAATATAATGTTGCCAGGCTAAATTAAAATAATCTGAAGTGGGTGTAAGTTAGACATTGGTTCTCAACAGAATCCTCAGAAGTTATTTGAAAACATAGGAGTTGCTTTGTGTTTCAGGAAGTGTGGCAATGCACCGAGTTTTAGTGGGTTGGACGCATGTGACATAGATACACTGACATTCATAGGACAGCCCTGCCCACTAAGGAGCCGTTCAGTGCCCACTAGGACCCCTGAGGGAGGACAACGACCTGAGCCTGAATCTAATGCTCTTTTGAGACGTAAAACATTTTCTTCTGGCCTTTAATATCTGTGGATTTATCCAGAAACAATTGCCACGTACCTTGAAGAAGAATGTACTTTGCTGTGTTCAGGCATTAACCATATAGTGTTTCAGGTGTGTTGCGCCCCCGTGGACTGCAGCTCTCCAGACCCCCCTGTCCATCACCAAACCTGGAGCTCGCTCAGACTCATGTCCATCCAGTCAGTGATGCCATCCAGCCATCTCATCTTCTACGGTTCCCTTTTCCTCCCACCATCAATCTTTCCCAGCATCGAGATCTTGAAAAGAGTCAGTTCTTCACATCAGATGGCGGAAGTATTGGAGTTTCAGCTTCAGCATCAGTCCTTCCAGTGAATATTCAGGACTGATTTCCTTTAAGATGGACTGGTTGCCATTTTTTAAAGAAACTTTTATTTTGAAAGAATTGTATGTTTATAAAGCAGTTACAAAAATGCAGAAAATTTACTTACTGTCTTTTCCCAGCTTCTTCCAATGTTAGTATCTTACATATCCATAGTGTAAATAGAAAAAGCAGGATGTTGGTGTCACTGGAACCCTAGTAACTAAAGCAAGCTTTGCATCTGAAGCTCACTACTCATATGGCACAAACTGCTGTTTATCATCAGTTGAGACAGAGATCTCTTTCCTGTTTCTCACATGGATAGATATCCGTTTCCTGTTTCTGATGTGGATACATGGCCACCCTTAAACTATGCACTGATGATATTCCCCCCTGGAGGGGACATGACAGCTCTGATCTATTTCTGGTTTTCACGTAAGCATGGATCTGTTTCTGGACGTCCTTACTATTTTCTACTATCCTATTCATCAATTCCTAAATCTATACCACTGAAAAAACATAACACAGCTTGGCAACCACTGCATAGATATACTTAATATATATAATATACTCAACATATACGATAAATCCTGTCTCCTCCTTCGGGAATGTCTTGGTTATTATTGCTCTTCACTCTTCAGTATAGTTTTAGAATCTTAGATGATATATGTATAGAATATAAAGAACTGTGTAAGTACTCAGTAGTTTTCTAAACGAGATGTTGAAAATGAACAAAGTACAAGGACATCTTCAACATTTATTTCCCCAGTGACTACAGTCATCACGAAACAGATAGTGGATTTATACTGAAACAGATCTTGAAATGTATTCTATCCTCTGGTGTGTATACTAAACTTATTTTGCCACCAAGCTGTCCAGCTGCTTAGTTTTATTACATGTCTCTGGAGTTTCTCAGCTTGTCTTAAATTCTTCACTGACCAAATATTATGTATCCATTATACACAGTATTTGTTTGACTGTTTCACAGGAGCCCATTATATCTTTCTGACACAAGGCCTTTGTTTCAAGAGTATGCATTCAGAGTCTTTCTATATGTCACCACTTTCAGAGCCACCACCTTGTTCTGAAACGTCATCATTGCCAAGCTGGACTAATAAAATAATATCTTAGCTTGTCTTACTTCTAATCCAGTCATGGTTACTTTTGGTGAGTCTATTGATTAAAGTGTAGCACATGCAGGCAAAGTCCTTTAGTCCTATCTGACTCTGTGAGACCCTATGGACTGTACCCTACAAGGCTCCTCTGTCCTTGGGCTTCTCCAGGCAAGAATACTGGAGGGGATGCCATGCCCTCTTCTAGGGGATCTTCCCGACTCAGGGATCGAAATGGAATCTTCTGCATCTCCTGTATTGCAGGTAGATTCTTTACCACTGAGCCACCCAGGAAGCCCCAAAATGTAGCATATACACAGGGAAATTTTTGCAAAGAATAGATTTACAGTTGGATGTGTATATGTTATATTTAAATATGTCATATTTAATTATCTTACAGTTCAGAATATTTTCTCATTTCCTTTGACACTTTTATTTTTTTAACTCATGAGTTGTTGGAGAAGGAAATGGCAACCCGCTCCAGTATTCTTGCCTGGAGAATCCCAGGGACAGAGGAGCCTGGTGGGCTGCCGTCTATGGGGTCTCACACAGTAGGACACGACTGAAGCGACTTAGTAGCATCAGCAGCAGCAGCATGAGTTGTTTAACAATAATTAGTTCTTTACCATTGGGAGACTTTCCGCTTACCGACCCTTTACCGATTTCTAGATTAACTTTATCGTGTTCACACAGCATACTCTGAACAATTTCCACTCTTAGTGTGAAAGACAGGTTATACAGTCCAGCATATAATCAGTCCTATGCCCGTGTTATCTGTATGCTAATTGGGTCACAGGTATTGATCTTGTTTGGGTCTTTCACATGTTTCCTGATTTTGTTTAAACTCTTCGCTCTGTTGGATACTAAGGGTGCATTAGAGGATTCTCAGTTTGGCTTTCAGATGGCTGCCTTCTCAATGTCTGCTCATGCGGTCTTTTCCTGGTGTACATGCTTAAAGAGAGAAACAGACCTCTTTTTCTCCTTCTTCTTAAAAGATCAGCAATCTTATAAATTTAAGACCTCTCTCTTATGATCCCATTTAACCTAGACCATCTCCAAACATTCATATTGGGGTTTAAGGCTTTAGCATATGAATTTGAAGGGTAAACAATTCAGTCCATAACAGACCTTCAGTCTCTTGCCATGCTAAATTAAGCCCAATATCAGGATTACCAGAAACTTGGAAAACAGAATTCACATGCCATTATCTTTGAGCAATTGTTTTTGCTAAATAACACTGAAGAATGACACTGAACTCCAGCTAAAATTCTTCCTGAAAAACTAATATGATGTTGAAAACACATTTTTTAAAAATGCCATAACAAGGTCCCACTTATAGCCCTTATCTGGATCAGCCAAGACTGAAGGGTAGCCAGGGCTATGAGGAGAGCCATATAAAAAGACTGTCAGATAAACAGCATTCATAATCAGATATATTAGGTGGTCTTAGAGTACCAGGTGGCTCAGTGGGTAAAGAATCCGCCTGTGATGCAGGAGACTTAAGAGACGTAGATTCACTCCCTGGGTTGGGAAGATCCCCTGGAGGAGGGCGTGGCAACCCACTCCAGTTTTCTTGCCTGGAGAATCCCTTGGACAGAAGAGCCTGACAGGCTCCGGTCCGTGAGGCTGCAGACTTGGATACGACTGAAGCAACTGAACAGACAGGCATGTGGCACCATACAGACCATCTGGTCATAATACGGACTTTATATTTTAAAGAAAGTACTAGATGCAGACCTTGGAATATTTCAAAGAAAAGATTGCCAAAACCTCCAATTGAAACAAATAAATTTATATTTAAAAAATAAATAAAAGACTGCCAAAACCTCCAATTGAAATAAATAAATTTATATTTAAAAAATAAATAAATAAAAGATGTGCATTTGCTGAAGAAAAAGGGGAAAAAAATCAACAGAGATGCTAAAAATGGCCTGGATTCTTTATAAAGAAGAAAGTGGAGGGGACGAGAGTTAAAGCCGGAGCGTCAGTTAGAGGGAGTCCACGTTCTGTGAAGACACTGTGGGGACTTTAACTGGGGTTTTGCACTGACTGAATAAGACGTGAAATGGATATTTTTTTGGGGGGTGGGGGGAATATCCTTGAAGTTGCATCAGTAGGATTTTTAGTGGAGAAGAAAAGGTAAATGTCAGAAGTAATTCCCAGGTTTGGTTTGGGCAACTGGTTTAATACAGGTGCTATTTTTGTGAGGTAAGGCTAGGAAATAAAAAACAAGGTAAAGTCAAAGTGTGTAAGGAAGCTGGACCTTGACATAATGGTCTATCCAAATGGAGAGAAGGTGCTTTCCACAGATACCCCGCCAAAATCCAGCTTCCTCACTCATCACTTAACTCATCCCCACATAAGATCCAGAGAAGAAGATCTAAGCGGCAAGTACACTGTAAGGTGAGATCCCCAACACAATCTGAGAAAGTGCCAGCATCGTCTCAGTGATGCTCCCTGCTCAAGGATTAGCCAGCATGAGAACCAAGACAAGTCCCATGAAATTACTCTGCAACATAAGAAGACTCAAACTATCAGTAGATTAAAAAGAAAAAAAGGTTTTAAAAAGTCTTAATTGAGAGAAAATCCATTTTGACAAAATCTGTTTTGAATTCTCTCAAAAATTAAATGAAAGAAAGAGGGAGTTTCAAGTTGGAAGGGGCAGACGTGCACCTATGGTTGACTTATGCTGATACACAGCAGAACCAGAGCAAGGCTGTAAAGCAATCATCCTCCAACTGATGATAAATAAACAAAACACAAAAATGCCAGAGACTGCAGCACATGGGGAGTCAATGCTCACTGTCACTAAAAATATTAAATGAAATAAGATAAACATTAGAAAAATGTTAATGGCACATTTGAAAACATAAGTGAGAAAGCAAGTCAGGCCACAGCAATTTGCGGTGGCACTTTGAATAAGTGAAGGGAAGAAGTGAAGTGAAGTCGCTCAGTCATGCCCGACTCTTTGCGACCCCGTGGACTGCAGCCCACCAGGCTCCTCTGTCCCTGGGATTCTCCAGGCAAGAATACTGGAGTGGGTTGCCATTTCCTTCTCCAGGAGTTCGTCCCAACCCAGGGATCGAACCCGGGTCTCCCGCATTGCAGGCAGACGCATTATCCTCTGAGCCACCTGGGAAGCTCATCTAGAATACATAATGAGCATGATAACTTCACTTGTGGTTTTTTTCTGCATTAATAAATTGCCTCATTGCCTAGAATAAGTAACAAGGCAATCTGTTAATGCAGAAAAAAATCACAAGTGAAGTTATCATGTATACCTTTAAAAGAAAGAGAAAGAAAAACATGTAAACAAAGATGATGGGCATAAAGGACAAATAATAGGGAAAAAATAACTGTAAAGACTACAATAAGAAGGAAAAACTGGTGAGAATTTCCAGACAATGATAATCTACCTACAGCATTTAGAAGAATGAACTGAAAAAGTACAGTTAAAAAATGGCTGCTGTAAGATCAATATATAAATATAAATATTTTGTATATATAAATATTTTGTAATATATTTTGTAATCAATGAACACTAACTACAAAATATGAGTGAATATGTAAAAAAAACATAAAATACTTGGGAAATAATGTTACAGATCAGAAGGCATTTATACAGATGTGCTGGGGTCTGAATTACTAGAGGGATTGTGTCCCTGGTATATTGAGTCTATAATCAATATGGCAAAGACATTAATTCTTCAAAACTAATCTACAATAGTATGGTTTACAGATAAAAATTTCACAAGATTTTTCATAGAGCCTGACATTAATGGTAATATTAATTAATTATATATATATAATTATATATATATATATAATTAATATTAGTTATATATATATATATTTTTATATATATATATATAATGTAACACACACACATGAAGAGCAGACATTATTGTGAAAAATAATGAATGCAGAGTTTTTTCTTCTAGATATCAAAAGAGATTTTACATTTTGTGTCGTTAAAAGTGTAGGATTTCTATTAAGTGAAGAGAGGAAGAGAACTGAAGGTATAAAAATGAAGATATATATTCACTCATGAAATTCAAAGAGTCCTTATAATGAGATCAGTGCCTTTATAAGAGACCCCAGGAAGCTCCTTTCCCTTATAACATGTGACACTGAGAAGTCTGAAACCCAGAAGCGGGTCTTCANTGGACTGCAGCCCACCAGGCTCCTCTGTCCCTGGGATTCTCCAGGCAAGAATACTGGAGTGGGTTGCCATTTCCTTCTCCAGGAGTTCGTCCCAACCCAGGGATCGAACCCGGGTCTCCCGCATTGCAGGCAGACGCATTATCCTCTGAGCCACCTGGGAAGCTCATCTAGAATACATAATGAGCATGATAACTTCACTTGTGGTTTTTTTCTGCATTAATAAATTGCCTCATTGCCTAGAATAAGTAACAAGGCAATCTGTTAATGCAGAAAAAAATCACAAGTGAAGTTATCATGTATACCTTTAAAAGAAAGAGAAAGAAAAACATGTAAACAAAGATGATGGGCATAAAGGACAAATAATAGGGAAAAAATAACTGTAAAGACTACAATAAGAAGGAAAAACTGGTGAGAATTTCCAGACAATGATAATCTACCTACAGCATTTAGAAGAATGAACTGAAAAAGTACAGTTAAAAAATGGCTGCTGTAAGATCAATATATAAATATAAATATTTTGTATATATAAATATTTTGTAATATATTTTGTAATCAATGAACACTAACTACAAAATATGAGTGAATATGTAAAAAAAACATAAAATACTTGGGAAATAATGTTACAGATCAGAAGGCATTTATACAGATGTGCTGGGGTCTGAATTACTAGAGGGATTGTGTCCCTGGTATATTGAGTCTATAATCAATATGGCAAAGACATTAATTCTTCAAAACTAATCTACAATAGTATGGTTTACAGATAAAAATTTCACAAGATTTTTCATAGAGCCTGACATTAATGGTAATATTAATTAATTATATATATATAATTATATATATATATATAATTAATATTAGTTATATATATATATATTTTTATATATATATATATAATGTAACACACACACATGAAGAGCAGACATTATTGTGAAAAATAATGAATGCAGAGTTTTTTCTTCTAGATATCAAAAGAGATTTTACATTTTGTGTCGTTAAAAGTGTAGGATTTCTATTAAGTGAAGAGAGGAAGAGAACTGAAGGTATAAAAATGAAGATATATATTCACTCATGAAATTCAAGGAGTCCTTATAATGAGATCGGTTCCTTTATAAGAGACCCCAGGAAGCTCCTTTCCCTTCTAACATGCGACACTGAGAAGTCTGAAACCCAGAAGAGGGTCTTCATCAGAACCCCAGCATGCTGGCCCCATAATTGAGGACATCCCGCCTCCAGAACTGTGAGAAATTCTGTTGTTTTTAAGCCACTGAGTCTTGGTATTCTGTTAGAGCAAACTGAACCAAGACAGGAAAGAAAGAAGTCATCCAAAAGACCCGAAGCCTTGCAAACATAGATGCTTTCATCAAAAAGAAGCAATCCTATATTACTTAAAAGAAAAGTTAAAGGAGAAAAACCTGCAGAAAATATCTTCTGTGTATATAACAAAGGAAGAATATGGTAAAAAAATTAAAAATTAATAAGACTTAACATATACATATACATACTGCTATATATGGGAGAAGGCAATGGCACCCCACCCCAGCACTCTTGCTTGAAAAAGCCCAAGGACGGAGGAGCCTGGAGGGCTGCAGTTCATGGGGTTGCCAACAGTCGGACACAACTGAGCGACTTCGCTTCACTGTCACTGCTATATATGAAGTAGATAATCAGCAAGGACTTACTGTATAGCACAAGGGACTTTCCTCAATGCTCCATCATAAGCTCTATGTGAAAAGAGCCTGAAAATGAATGGATGCATGTACAAACATGCATGTGTGTGTATATATATATGAGTCATTTTGCCTTACACTTGAAACTAACAGAGCATTGTAAATTGACTACGCTCAAATATAAGCTAAAAAAATTTAAAAGACATACTGTTAAACTTTTGCTGTAAAAAATGGGATATAGCAATAATGAAAGAAAATATCAGTACTTGATAACGTAGGCAAGCCTCGTGTCACTGATTTGCTTTCTGCGCTTCAGAGACGGTGGGTTTTCACAAATTAGAGTTTTGTGCAAACTTGTGCTGCCAGATCACGATCCACATTTTTATAAACAGAGCATTTTTAATTAAAGTGCATATATTTTTAAGACACAATGTTATTGGACATTTCACAGGGAGTAGCATAGTGTAAAAGGTAACTTTTATATACATTGGGAAACAAAACAAAAGTGACTCCTTTTGTTGCAAATTCACTTTATTATTTGGAACCAAACCTACAATATCTCCTAGGTATGCTATAATAAAGAAACGTTATTGAGCTTCTGTAGTATGGAAGAATATGTAAACTAAGCAGAGTTAATATTTCCACTGCTGAAATTGGTAAAATATATCATTTGATACCATTATTGCCAGGTATGAGAAAATGTATATCCCTGTGCACTTTTGGTTGACTGTCACTTCAAATAGTCCTTGAAAGGGAAAAAAAAACCTTAGAATTGTCAATCTAGAATTCCACACTCTGAACCTTCGTTAAGTCAGACAGGCATACTTAGACGTGTTACAAAAAAACAAAGATAAAAACGGACTAATAGTAGAGTGTGAGCACAGATTATATTTGTTGAAATTTATTTGGATTTTCTAAATACAAGTTGAAGCTATTCAATTCAAGTTGAAGTCAGTTCTTTTTGGTCTTAAATGTGATGTGGTTGCCATAGAAACTGTTTTTTCCCCCCAAGAAATTCTTTAAAAGAACACCTATGTCAATAAGCATACATCTGAAATATACAAACTCTAACTCCATGTGCTTCAATTTCTATGTTCTCGTAAAGAATAAAGATTAATAATGAGTCTCCTAACTGTATCACTGTGGGTCAAAATGTCTCCATTTATGCACAATTACATTCTTCATGACTTCCTGGAAACGCAAAATACAAATTCAGTATGAATCCTTCTGAAATGATAGATTTTTTCGGTCTGCATAGCAGGGAAGGAAGAGAAACATGATGGTGTATTTTGAGGAAAGAGGGATCCTAGAATGCACCCTTGATTAGTGGAAGTATTTTAAAGAAATTTAAAATCCACCTGGCACTCAGATATAAAAAGCCGTGAAGACTGATCCACAGTGCTGGCATTTCTTTCTGGACGCAGAGACTGTGCTGACTCGCGCTTCATTGCTGTGCCAGCCTGTCTTCCAGCGCAAGCTTCATTAAGGCTAAAACAAACGTAGAAAGCAAAATGCAAGGCTAGTGTCAGGGAAGTACCGGCAAGTCTCAGTGACCTGTCACGGTGACACAAACCCCGATGTGCCCGACCAGAAGCTCCACAGGAAATGTGTCTAATGACAGGGATCCCGGGATGATTCTGTACAGAAATGAAACTGGGAGTCACTGCAATGCCACCAGACAGCACTGAGGCTGACCTTCGCAGGCACTAACATGGCTTGAATGATGTCCAAGTAACCAGGCTCAGAGCAACATAATTGGCAAAGTAAGGGACTTCACTAGTGGGCATAAAAATGTGTGTGGGGCAGATAGGTACCATGTTATCTACATAATTTCCTAGCAATAGCAATTGTATTAAATTCTGTATGTGTATGTGTGTTAAATGACAGCATGGGTGAGTCTAATTCAATCTTCATAGAACAACAGCAATATTAAATATCAAACGATCATAAAATACTCTCTGCACGTGCTCCAAAGTCAACTTTTCATGTGTGCAAGTTGTCAGGTTGCAAGCCAAGATTTATCTAAAGGGCTGGGTCAGGCTGAGGCTCCCTGGAAATACATTCCTTCTTCTTCCGTACGGTGGTATTACACTGTCCTCTGAATGAGATGCGGGGTGTGTGTGTGTGTGTGTGTGTGTGTGTGTGTGCATACTGTTCCGTGTAAATTCCTAGCTAATTTTGTTGCTCTTAAATTCCTAGGTAAAGGGGTCTTAGGGGAGGAATCCTTGTTGGTAAAACTTTTCTCGTAGCTTCAGAGCATAAGAGTTTCTTAGATTGTGCTTTAATTTAGGATGGGGAGGAAACCGAGATGTCACGCTAGCTAAGCCCTCCGAAGTTCTCCTCCATGCCCTCGGTCCTGCCGATGGACAGCCCTCAATACTTAAACATGATGGGCTGCACGTGACCATGAGGTCCTGATGACCGTGGCAGGGAGTTTCGATCTTAAATTGTTCCTCTGGTCTCAACATCTTCCCATTTCAGAATCTCTAAACCTTCCATCTCCCCACCCCAGCTGAAAACAAGGAACAGGCGTCTCAGAGGTTCACATTGCCCTATGTAATTGTGTGCAGAAATATAACTGCAATGATAGCAGTGTCTAGATTATGCATTAATAGCACGCAAGCCCCTGTCAGTGAGTAGGAATCTTTTTTCCGAGGGTTTTGTGAGTTGGCCTTCTCTGGACAGGCACCTGGGCAATGGCCTGAACCTGGGTCCATGTTGTTTCAGAACACATGACCATCCCTGCTTCCACTACTGCTGCTCCAGGCCCTAGACTAACTCCTTTGCGTCTTTGTGCCTCCACGGATTGCTCTGTAAATCATGACACGAGTAAGATGTCTCTTACAGGACTATTGCAAACATTAATTGAGAGCATAAAAGTGACATCTGTAACAGATTTCCTCAGGTTCAGTTTATCTGAAAATGGGCTCCTTGAGCTAGTTTAAGGAAAAAGGGCTTTCCTTCCAATTCATTTTTGAAAAAAAAAATTGAAAAAATTTTATTTCATATTTATTTTTGAAAAAAATGTTCTGTATAGCATTAGGGATTGTATGGTGTTTTTCTTTCTTTTCATTTTACCTCTTTAACAATAACTGTCATATAATTTGCAGTTTTGAATGAGACATGGCAAAGTCTTTATCTTTGCTCTTTCGTGCCTGTATTCTCTTGGGATTCACAAGGAATTGGTTCCAGGATCCACCATGGGTACCAAAATCCACGCAGACACAAGTCCCTTGCATGGACTGGCGAGCTGCAGCCGGCCCTTCATAGCTACAGGCTCCGTATTTCCATCCACAGTTGGTTCAGTCTATAGATGTGGAACCCACACGCACAGAGGATTTTCTGCAATGCTTTATTTTCTGACTCTGACTGCCTTCAATGTTTTTTCTTTAATATTAGTTTTCAGTGGTTTGAACATCATATGACATTTATCCTATTCAGATATCAGTGAATTTCTAGACCTCATTGTCATTTTTTATTGCTCACGATCACTGGAAAACTACTGCTGCTGTCTCCTCAGAATTCTCCTGTGTTTATTCACTGTCTCTTTTTTCTCTAGGATTCCATTCCATAGATGCTAGCTCCGTAGTTGTTCTATGGGTGTGCATTCTCACTCTCTTCAGTGGTGTCTGACTCTTTGTGACCCCGTGGGCTGTAGCCCGCCAGGCTCCTCTGTCCCTGGGATTCTCCAGGCAAGAACACTGAGGGGGTTGCCGTTTCCTGCTCAAGGGGACCTTCCTGACCCGGGGACTGAACCCACTTCTCCTGCATCTCCTTCAATAGAGGTGAATTCTTTGCCCACCGGGCCCCCTGGGAACCGCATTTGTGCTATAGTCCTTATTCTCCAGTGTTTTATTTCTACTTTTATGCCTTCTTTCATGGTGTTTCGACTTATTTAATTTCTTTTAACCTGTCTCCATATTCAGTGATTTTTTTGCTTAGCTGATTTGAGTCACCTGATGAATCTATTAAAGACATTCTTCACCTTTCTGACTGTACTGTTTTTCATTTCTATTTTTTTTTTTACCTCTTTCTTGCAATTTCTTTTCCCCTGCTTAAATCTCATCTGTTCTTACGTGGTGGCCGCCTTTTTCCCTAAACCCATGCATAAATCAGTTACAGCTATGTTAAAATGCATATTTGGCGGCGGTAGAGGTGGCTATGAGAAATAATAAATTCCTGTGCCTTGACCAAGTGCTGCTTCTCCGCAGGCCCTCTGTACCTTGGCTTCGGTGTATTTTTCTCAGCCTTCCTGACCTTCCTCTTCAGGCGGCATGACCCTGCCTCGTATGTGTGTGCTCATATACTCATGAGCTGCCCCTGCTGATGCTGTCATCTCAGTTGCTGAAATAAGGAGTGAAAACTAAGGATAAATGGACTGGAAAAGCCAATGCCACCAACCCCCAATGGCTCAGTGGATAAAGAATTCGCCGGCAGCGCAGGAGACACAGGAGATGGAAGTTTGATCGCCAGGTCGGGAGATCCCCTGGAAAAGGAACTGGCAACCTGCTCCAGTATTCTTGCCTGGAAAATCCCAAGGACAGAGGAGCCTGGAGAGCTCCAGTCCATGGGGTCACAAAGAATCAGACATGACTGCGTGACTAAGCCCGTAAGCACAAAACTAGCATGCACAAAACGCCTGTTGGAATTTCATGTTAGTTTAGACAGAAATTGCACAAAAGCTGCTGTACTCTTGATCTTTTCAGAGTAGGATCTTGTCATTTGTCTTTAGACATTCCCCAGTGTCATGTTATAGGTTTTGAGAGGTTGCCGGTGGAGACCTGTTCAACTCGATCCTCACACCTTTATAAATCAGGAGGGCAGATGTTTTCTGTATAGAGGCAAATGAAGATATATCCAAGAGTGGGTGTTTTCAGGTATATGGGGCCAAAGAAATGTTGCTACCTGGTTAATGATGGGGTCCTTCCAACAACAGCCACAACGACTACCACCACAATGACAATAGAACATTTTTCCATCAGTTTGAAGGGAGAACATTTCCCAAAATCTCTGTGAGGAATTCAGAAGAAAATTTCCAATATGTTGTCCATAACGTCTTATATTGTATCCTCTTAAAATTCCTCTGAAGCATTTCTGATAATTGTGAGAACTCAAATTGGATTAAGCAAAGACAAATAATGTAAGCAATGCAATGTACTGGCTTCCCCTTCCTAGTAAGCTCTGTTCCCTTGAGAGTCATCTAATAACCTATGCCCTCTGAGAAAATACAGGCAAATGATGCAAGGGAATGAAGCCCTCAGTAACACGACTGTTCACCTGTTGTGCTTTATGAGGCTTATGCTCTGTTCCTCCAGATTCTGCAGGGTCTAAAGCTAGCTGATTCATTTAATCAGGACTCTGATACATAACACTGTTATTTTCTCCTGGTAACTGCCAGCCACAGATTTACTTTGATGAACTTCAGTGCCTCTAAACAATGAATAAATGGGACAAGGAACCAGTTAAATGGTACCTTGAGTGTTCTTTATGAGCTGGTTCACAGTCATTACAAGGGTGCATCCATAATGTATAGCAACCATTGGTCATCCTATTGTGCTTTATCTTTCCAATTCTTCTCTTTACAATGAGGACTGTGATACAAGTTAAAGCCCATTCTTAGTTTAGTGCTCAAAATCATTTTTATCCAATTTATTAAAGAGTAACTCAAGACAAGTATCTTATTAACTAGGTTTTTTTGTTGTTCATTTACTGAGATTTAAACGACTGAGAAAATCCCTTAATTCAAACTTGATGCTTGCAGTATGGTTTGCACAAAAGTTTTACAATTGCATCACCACATAGATAACCATGAATCTGAGAGTGGACAAGTGTTCATTTGTAAACAACCTAGAATGTCTCTTGTCAATAGAACCTGATTATTTTTGTCTTACACAAATGTGAAAGGGCCTCAATCATGTAACTTAGCTTCAAGGTCATCCCCTCACTCCAAGACTGGTTCTTTGCATGTAATTTGTTATCACTCACTCTATACACTTTGAGTTGAATTAAAATTCACCCTCTGTATCCTCATGCCTTCTTCCAAACATACCAATATTAATTATACAGTCAATAAATACAGTAAAATCAAATCAAAACCATTTCTGCTCTCTATTCTGTTTTTTGGAGATGCTCGAGGCTAACTCAAACCAACCCACCCAAATGGTTAAGGAAAGAACATCTCCTATATGTTAAACCCAGCTGATGCCATCAAGTTTAGTTATCAGCAGAGAGCGATGGTGAAACTGGAGTCAGGATATTAATCAGGATGAACTTCATATTTTTTCATATTCTCTCCCATCAATACTTTCACTGTACTAACGTCCCAATATAAATTAAGCCCTGGAGTTAAACTAACAAGCAGTTTATTAGAACCTTGTGTCTTTGCTCAATGCCCTTATTCATGACCTCTTATAAGATGCTTTAAAGTTCTTTGCATCAAAAATAAGTGTGTAAAAAAGTTGTGTGTGTGTATGTGGCTTTTTGTATGCTCTTTTCTTTTGCACATTTGCAAAGAAATTAGTGAATAGTATTTTCACTTCAGTTAGTGATTGTTTGGAATACTCTTTACTTGTAGATATAAATTTCAACTCACCACTTAAGTGCTATAAAAATAAAATATGTTGTCCTTTATGATTCAAAAACCTAGGAAAAATACATGTAACACAGTAGGATTGATACACAAACACACAACAATAATGACCACTTTCACATACAAGGTGGCTTATTAAAGTATTTTCATAACTGAATTCACTTGTCTTGCTAAAAAATCTCTTATCAGGTTTAGTTCAGTTCAGTCGCTCAGTCGTGCCTGACTCTTTGTGACCCTGTGCACTGCAGCACGCCAGGCCTCCCTGTCCCTCACCAACTCCTGGAGTTTACTCAAACTCATGTCCATCAAGTTGGTGATGCCATCCAATCATCTCATCCTCTGTTGCCCTCTTCTCATCCCACCTTCAATCTTTCCCAGCATCAGGGTCTTTTCAGATGAGTCAGCTCTTCCCATCAGGTGGCCCAAGTATTGGAGCTTCAGCTTCAACATTAGTCCTTCCAATGAATATTCAGGACGAATTTCCTTTAGGATGGACTGGTTGGAGTCCCTCTTGCAGTCTGAGGGACTCTCAAGGGTCTTATCCAACACCACAGTTCAAAAGCATCAATTCTTCGGCACTCAGTTTTCTTTATAGTACAACACTCACATCCATACATGACTACTGGAAAAACAATACCCTTGACTAAATGGACCTTTGTTGGCAAAGTAATGTCTCTGCTTTTTAATACGCTGTCTAGGTTGGTAGTAACTTTCCTTCCAAGGAGTAGGCGTCTTTAAATTTCATGGCTGCAGTCACCATCTGCAGTGATTTTGGAGCCCAAAAAAATAAAGTCTAACACTGTTTCCACTGTTTTTTTCCATCTATCTGCCATGAAGTGATGGGACCAGATACCATGATCTTTGTTTTCTGAATGTTGAGCTTTAAGCCATCTTTTTCAGTCTCCTCTTTCACTTTCATCAAGAGGTTCTTTAGTTCTTCTTCACTTTCTGCCTTAAGGGTGGTATCATCTGCATATCTGAGGCTATTGATATTTATCCCAGCAATCTTGATTCCAGCTCGTGTTTCTTCCAGTCCAGCATTTGTCATGATGTCCTCGGCATAGAAATTAAATAAGTGGAGTGACAATATACAGCCTTGATGTACTCCTTTTCCTATTTGAAACCAGTCTGTTGTTTAATGTCCAGTTATAACTGTTGCTTCCTTCCTGACCTACATACAGATTTCTCAAGAGGCAGGTCAGTTGGTCTGATATTCCCATCTCTTTCAGAATTTTCCACAGTTTATTGTGATCCACACAGTCAAAGGCTTTGGCATAGTCAATAAAGCAGAAATAAATGTTTTTCTGGAACCCTCTTGCTTCTCCGATGATCCATCGGATGTTGGCAATTTGATCTCTGGTTCCTCTGCCTTTTCTAAAACCAGCTTGAACATCTGGAAGTTCACATTTCATGTACCATTGAAGCCTGTGCATGGAGAATTTTAAGCTTTACTAACATGTGAGATGAGTGCAATTGTGCAGTAGTTTGAGCATTCTCTGGCATTGTCTTTCTTAGGGATTGGAATGAAAATTGACTTTTTCAGTCCAGTGGCCACTGCTGACTTTCCCAAATCTGCTGGTAAATTAAGTACATTTTCACAGTATCATCTTCTAGGATTTGAAATAGCTCAACTGGAATTCCATCACCTCCACTAGCTTTGTTCCTAGTGATGCTTTCTAAGGCCCACTTGACTTCACACTCCAGGATGTCTGGCTCTAGGTGAGTGATCACACCATCATGATTATCTGGACCATGAAGATCCTTTTTGTACAGTTCTTCCATGTATTCTTGCCACCTCTTCTTAATATCTTCTGCTTCTGTTAGGTCCATGCCATTTGTGTCCTTTATTGAGCCCATCTTTGCATGAAATGTTCCCTTGGTGTCTCTAGTTTTCTTGAAGATATCTCTAATCTTTCCCATTCTGTTGTTTTCCTCTATTTCTTTGCACTGATCACTGAGGAAGGCTTTCTTATCTCTCCTTGCTATTCTTTGGAACTATGCATACAAATGGGTGTATCTTTCCTTTTCCCCTTTGCTTTTCACCTCTCTTCTTTGCACAGCTATTTGTAAGGCCTCCTCAGACAGCCATTTTGCTTTTTCGCATTTCTTTTTCTTGATGGTCGTCTTGCTCCCTGTCTCTTGTACAATGGCATGAAACTCTGTCCATAGTTCATCAGGCACTCTGTCTATCAGATCTAGTCCCTTAAATCTATTTCTCACTTCCACTGTATAATCGTTAGGGATTTGGTTTAAGTCATAGCTGAATAGTCTAGTGCTTTTTCCTACTTTCTTCAAATTAAATCTGAATTTGGCAATAAGGAGTTCATGATCTGAGCCACAGTCAGCTCCTGGTCTTGTTTTTGCTGACTTATCAAGTTAAAATATGTTAGCCTGTATACCATATATGGGCTAATGCATCCTGGCTTAGGTGGTAAACTCTTCTTCCATTGTATTTGCATTTTGCTTTCACTGTGGCTAAACCCAGACCTCATCCTGACCTCTAGCCCCTTAGTCCCTCTACCTTCCCATGCTTACCACCCCTCCCTTCCCAGTTGGCTTGGAATCATCGTCCATCATTACAACCAAACTACTTACATCTTCAGCTACTTTGTTCCTTTCTTCTACCATATGATTCACCTGGAAAAATTCCTTTCTAGAACAATTGTAGGGTGACCAGCCATTCTAGTTTCCCTGGGAATTAGAAAGTGCAACAAATCGGGATGGTTAATCCTCTGAAATCAGTTGTTCAGCCACTCACTTTCTGTGTTTCTCATGTGTTTATCTCGGTGCTTCCAGCCCAACCCTGAGATTCTTTCTGCCCTTCCTTCTCCAGGTCTAGCCTGATGGGCACTGCTGATTTCATCCCTTCTTGGTACTGCAAAGCCTACCCTGTCCTTCTGCTGTTGTAGATAAGGGAACTAAGCACTGGTTTATACTTCTTAACACTGTAATTTAAGTTAAAATTTAGTAGGTGCCTGATTTACTTGCCTCCAGTCAGCAACATGTGCCAGTAACCAACACATTTTTTCTCCAACTAGACTTTTGAGCCTGACTTTTTCCCCATTGTTCCCAAAACTTTCTCTCTCAATTTAACATCAGCTTTCATGAGATGATCTGAAAATTAGGCATAAAGGAAAGGAAGAGTCTCAGGGATGCATCTCTATGAATAATTTATAAATCTTAATGAACATTTGTTGTTCCCTTTTTTTCTTTCACTTTTGTCTCTTCCCATTGGGATCAGGAGGCGGCTGAATTTTTGATCTGGATATTTTGGATTAGCTTTTTTTTACTTATTCGCTCAAGCAGTTTTTGCCTAAGTTCACCTCTTTCTTTGGATGTATTGATAAAAGCAGAAAGTAAAATTAAACTAGACCGTATTTTGACTCTTGCCAACCATTCCCCTAAACTATACTTCAGTATGCACATGGGTTGCTTTTCACGTTTTTATAAGGGACATATTATCAAATGTTTTTCCACCGCATATAAAAGGTCCTTTCTTTCCAACCCATATTGGTTTCCTCATGGTCTTCCTTCTGACCACCAGCGTGCACAAAATATGTGGAAATGTTAGTTGCTCTGTTGTGTCCTACTCTTTGCGACCCCATGGAATGTAGCCCGCCAGACTTCTCTGTCCATGGAATTCTTCAGGCAAGAACACTGGAGTGGGTTGCCATTTTCTCCCCCAGGGTATCTTCCTGACTTAGGAATTGAACCCAGGTCTCCTGTATCGCAAGTGGATTCTTTACCATTAGAGCCACCAGATCTGACCACTAAGATTATTTTTATTAGGCAGCGTTTCACTTCAAGGTACCCCTTTCTTCACTCTTTGTTAAAATTAAAGAGTTAAGTTGAGTGAAAGAGGATAATCAAGAATAATTAAGTGGAAGGAAATCGATCATATGTATTATCTGTGTTTATAGTCATCCTAGACATGTTATCCATTCAATAATAGTAGAAAAATGGAGAAGACATAACTGTTTCCTTGTTCCTTAGCCTGGGAATATTTCACGTCACTTCCACTTAGCCTCCACTGCTCAGAACCAGCCGTATGGCCATATCTGAGTATGGGGAGAAGTGGAAAGAGTTTTCTCCCAGTGGACGGCCAATCCTGACTGTTAACGCTAGCCTCTAGGAGGTGAAACACAGTCAGAATCCAGCAAACTGCTCTGATCAGGAATGCGTGCCTTCTTTTACAGTTGCTCTGTCATTCATCAGAGAAACAACATCCACTTGCACTCACCTTATTTCCTGAAAATATTAGTTGCTTAGTCTTGTCCGACTCTTTGTGACCCCATTGACTGCAGCCCGCCAGGCTCCTCTGGCTGTGGGATGTCTAGCTTTGTCTAATTCCTCAACATTTCACCATTTCTAGTGCTGCTATGCATAGTTCAGGCCTCTAGGATTGTGTTTGGTTTCTGCAAGTGAGTTCTGGCCATATTCTTCCCTCCATTCATTGTACTGAGTGGTGTTTCTAAGCCAAAGTACCAATTGTTCAGTCAGCCCCTTTACAAAATAGTCCAAAGCTTCCCACTGACCTCAGTCACCTGCGAGCTCCTCTCTCATCACGCACTCACATATTCTTTCCCCAACTTTCTTGAGTCACTTTCAGATCCTCGAGCTGAAAACGTCTTTTTAATTTTTTCCCCCCACATCTGAGCCTGATGGTGACTATGTCTTCTGCTTGGCATGTTCCTCTCTTCGCTCTCTCCCAAAGACCTTGCTAGGGTAAAGTTTATAGCCCCAATCTGGCAGCACTCATTTTAGACATCACCTCGCTCAACCTGCTTTCCCTAGCACAATCACAGGTTCCTGGTTATACACTCTCCTTGTTTCATCTCACCGCAGCTTTCGCTCCCTCAGATTAGCATATAAAAATATAGTAAGATTGCCTGATTACAGTTCAGTGTGGATTACCCTATGAGACTGGAAATTTGTATCTTTTCCCTCTGTTTGTAGCTGTGGCTCTTGGTACCCTTTCATGT
Organism: Litocranius walleri; assembly: GCA_006410535.1. Classification (NCBI taxonomy): domain Eukaryota; kingdom Metazoa; phylum Chordata; class Mammalia; order Artiodactyla; family Bovidae; genus Litocranius; species Litocranius walleri. The sequence continues at coordinate 3,118,461 of SJYG01000118.1, read as the reverse complement.
ATATAGTATATGCTCAGAGACTGTTTCCTCCATTGACTTAAGCTTAATTTATATGACACAACGTCTCAGAACACTGCCTCAAGTTACTTGCCTGTTACAAGTCAAATAAAATGGCTAAACTCAGTCGTACTTTGTACATACTTAAATTGAAGTTCGTAGGCTGAATTTTATATGAGAAATCTTTCAGTAACTTTATCAAAATGAATCAAACACTTTCATAAGCAAATGCAAATTGAGAACACATACATAGTTTGTGAGAGAAATTTGAAGTTCACCTTGTCATCAGAAAACTAAATCTCTCTGGTATAAAATGCTTAGCTAATCACAAAGCTAAAGGAAAAAATGCATTTTAGATATAATTGACATATCTGTTTTGAAATCTTATCAATTTAAAAACAAAATTGTTCTTTTTTCTGCAATGCTCGCTAAATCTAGCCTCAGTAAGTACCCATGAATCTAGTGTCACTTGTTTTAGGAAGAATGAAGTAAATTGTACTAACTATAGTTACATCTTGGCCATTTAAGAAATAAAAATATTTTATTAGAAATATTAGTAGCTTAGTTTGAAATGTGTTGTGTATTTCTTTGCAGTTTATAAAATTACAAAAATAATTCAAAACTAGATGAAGAACTTTTCATATAAATTTTATTCGACTAAGAGAAGAGATTCTGAATATTCATTAGAAGGACTGATATTGAAGCTGAAGCTTCAGTACCCTGGCCACCTGATGCAAAGAACTGACTCACTGGAAAAGACCCGGATGCTGGGAAAGATTGAAAGCAAAAGGAGAAGAGGGCTGCAGAGGATGACATGGTTGGATAGCATCTCCAACTCGAAGGACATGAATTTGAGCAAGCTCTAGGAGATAGTGAAGGACTAGGAGGCCTGGTTTGCTGCAGTCCATGGGGTCACAAAGAGTTGGACATAACTTAGCAACTGAACAACAACAACACAGAGATTAGAGTTATATATGATGAACAAGTAGAAAATAACTCATTTTTAAAAATACGGCCACTTGAAATTAAGAACATGTTTTAATATTAATGAAACTTTTTTTTTCTTTGCTCCTAAGATTTATTTGTAATAGCACTGGGAAATAAAGCCTTTGCTTTCAGAAAGTTGATTGAAAGAAAAATAAAATACCAAAACCAGTTCATAGATCATTTACGCATAAAGTGAAGAACAGAGACATAAGGTATTCAAGTAGATTAGCTGACTTCATTCTTACCCAGAAAGAAGCAAGCATTGGACTTTCTTTAATTGTTATCTTGTAGAGAAAAGGACTGACCTCAGAATGTGGTCAGGGTTGGGGAAGCCTGCTCAAGGTCACTCACTTGGTGAACCCTGAAGTCAGGACTTGGACCCACAGTTTGTTCCCAGAGTCCATCTTCATGTCATATACAGAGAGGGCTGGTAAAAAGGCCACATTTTCCTAAGATGAACAAGAGGCTGTAAGCACCAGTGATTAAAAGTGCATTTATGAATTCTCACACAGTTTTGACTGTTCTCCTCTACAGAGTTCTCTGTCTCATGAACGTCGTTCAGTCGTGTCTAACACTTTGCGACCCCATGAACTATACAATCCATGGAATTCTCCAGGCCAGAATATTGGAGTGGGCAGCTTTTCCCTTCTCCAGGGGATCTTCCCAACCCAGGGATCGAACCCAGGTTTCCTGCATTGCAGGTGAATTCTTTACTAGCTGATCCACAAGGGAAGCCCAAGAATACTGGAGTAAGTAGCCTATCCCTTCTCCAGCAAATTTTCCCAACCCTGGAAACAAACCAGAGTCTCCTGCATTGCACGCGGATTCTTTACCAACTGAGCTATGAGGGAATCAACCTTTTTTATTTAAATAGAGATAACTTTAGAATTACACACTGTGCCCTGCATGCACTTTGCATAGGTGTCACCAACAGTGGCACCTTGTAAACCTATGGAGAAATATCACCACGAGGACTTGGGCGCTGAGTCAGTGCAGAGAGGTTCCTGTGGCTGCCAGGAGCGTGCTGAGCATCCCTTCCACCGCCACTGGGCTGAAAAGAGTTGGTGTTTCTTGGGCTTTTTGTGTGTATGTATCTGCCATTTCTGCATTCCTAGCTGCACAGTTTAGGGATATGAGGGGAAGGAGACAGAGCTCACCCCTGCACCACTTCCTGGATCCTGAGGCCCCCGGCTCATTTTCCTGCTCCGCACGCTTCAGGTCTCCTTACGCTTGTTTTAAGTGGTAATTATTGGAGGAGAAATAAGGAAACATGTGTCTACCTTATGGTTTCTGACACATTTCTCTCCAGGACCAACATCACTAATTCTTTCCTGGGTTCTTGTCTATCACCAAGGGGGTGTTGGTTTGCCCACCCCAAGTTTGCCTCGTGGTTCTGGGCTGAAAGCATAGGATCGAGGTGCCCAGAGATTGAGGGAAGGATCGGCTCCAGATTCTCTCCAAGCTTCTGGTGGGCCCTTGTCCAGATGCTCCAGTTTTGACAGGGCATCCTCCCCGTGTGCACGTCTGTACCCAAATTTCCCCTTTGTATAACAAGATCAGCCATATTGAATTAGCAGTGGTGGTGGGTTAGTCCCTCAGTCATTGTCTGACTCTGGGACCAAATAGACTATAGCCCATCAGTCTCCTCCGTCCCTGAGATTTTCCAGGCAAGAATACTGGAGTAGGTTACCATTTCCTTCTCCAAGAGATCTTTCTGACCCAGGGATCGAAGCCACGTCTCCTGCATTGGCAGGCAGCTTCCTTACCCGGGAACCACCAGGGAAGCCTATTGCATTAGAGTCCACCCTAATTGCTTTCTTCTATTGTAATTATCTGTTTAAAGACACTCTCTCCAAATAAAGTCATGTTCTGAGTCACTGGGGGTGAGGATTTCAATGTATGAATTCTTAAGGGACACAATTTAGGCCACAACAGGGGCCATGTATCTAAAGCATTTATTTATTTCTATTGCCTTTAAAATGATCTGTAAGTCTCCGTCTAGACTAGCAGCCCACGAAGGCAGGGAACAAGAATGTGGTGCTGAACCTGGCTCCTCTCATCCCCTTGTTTGCTGTGAATCACTACCAAAAAATAATCTTCCGGGGCACTAAATATGTCAGTAAAATCCATTCATATTTCAGTGGAAAACATTCCACATTTTATTTTGTTTTCCTCTCTTTCCAGCATTTTCAGTCTTAGCTTTTCATGGCCTCTTTGAAAAACAACATAGTACACCGATTGAAAAGAAGGAATCAAGTGCCAGATGGTCTGAGTTAAAATCCAGAATATGCTCATCAGCTATGAAGATGTGGGCATGTTATCTAAAAATCTGCCCCCATACTCATCTGCAGAGTGGAAAAAATGATGATGACTATCACAGTACAGTTATCATGAGGATCATGTAATAACTGCCCAATATCCAAGCACCCAGCCCAGGAAAACCATATATATGTTGTTTGAAATGCAATATAAAAATGCATAATGTAAAGATATAATGTGTTAGTCTCTCAGTCATGCCTGACTTTTTGCGACCCTATGAACTGTATCCCACAAGGCTGCTCTGTCCATGGAATTTTCCAGGCAAGACTACTGCAATGGGTTGCCATTTCCTCCTCCAGGGGATCTTCGTGAGGCATGGCTCAAATCCGTATTTCCTGTGTCTCCTGCATTGTAGGTATATTCCTTACCCATTCTTATATATGTGTTATTACACAAAGCACTTGACTTTTTATTTCTTACTGTGTTCACTTGACTATCTTTTCCAAAGTGAGTAGAGACTTAAGGTTTGTATCTTGGATATTTTGCACTATACGCTTCTAGGTCTTCTTTTTCCCTTATTCTATGGAGAATATTGACGTCTTCTTGGGCTGCAGTGAAAGTGCCGACTATGTTTTCAAAGTTTCTGCAATGCCGTCCTGCTGTGTGCTATCCAGTGGCCGTCAAGCATCTTGCTGGAACTTCACCCTTTAGCTAGTTCTTGGCATCTTTTCCTGGAAGCTCTTCCTTTCCCTTGCCTCTGCCTGGGACGGCTCAGCGGCTGAGGCGTGCACAAAGAGAAAAGGAAAAGGAAAATATCTCCTCTGTATATACTGAGGAGACTGTACATAACTGTTGAAAATTCTCCATACTGACATGTGCCTGCTGCGAAGGTGTTGCGGAGACCAGTGAGAGTCAAAGGAGGTGTGTATTTACTCCATCAACTCCCATCAGTGCAGCTGTTTAGCTTGTCCTTTATCATTACTACTGTCATGCCAGTACTATGACCGAAGCTTATAAAAATGATTTCTATTTATATTTTTTCTCTTGTAGATTATGTGCCTTTGCTTTCATAATTCTTCCTGTTTCATTATCTGTTCTCTGTTTGTGAGTTCTTTCTGTCTTGTGTTAAAAATAACAATGCTTTGTCACATATATTGAACCAGAACTGTCCTTGCTCTTTTTAAAGACCAAGCCTTCCTAACTTTGCTTTGAACCGCTATTCACTATAGCTCATGAATTTGCGTCTATCATTTTTACTATTTCTTCTCTTATCATCAATTTCATATTCTTTCTCAGATTATGTCTTTTGGCCAAAAAGCCTACCAGAGTATATTAACATGAGAAATCTACTCCTACGTTCACTTCTATCTCAAGAAATCTCCCCACAGCTCTATCCTCTTCACAGCAAAAAAAAAAAAAAAAAGAAAGAAAGAAAAAAAGATGAAAAGAGCCGTAGCTGCCTGCTTTACACCTTCCGTTCCTTTGATAGCACTTGAATCTTCCTATTCTTCCCACCACTCCACTACAAATGCTCTTGCGAAGGTTAAAACTCACCTCCTTGTTACAAAATTCAGGGTCACTTTTCATCTCACTCAGCCTCCTTGAACACACTCATTTGAGATTCACTAACAACATTCCCTTCAATTGCTGCCCCTGCTGCGATGCCTCTGTTGCGTCTTCTTCCCCCTGCCTCTCAGCGCTGGTGCACCTCTCTGCCCTCTTGGCCATGTTCTTCTGCTCTCTTATATTAATGATTAAAATCCTCAGCAAACTAGATCTAGAAAGAGACCTTCTCAATCTCATAAGAGTGACCTATATGAACCCTACAGATAGCGTCACGCATAGGGCGAAAGAGTGAGTGCTTCGCCCCTAAGCTGTGGAACAACCATGGTCGCCCACTTATAGATCCTGTTCAGCAAATTGCTGGAAGTGCTAGCTGGTGCAGCGAGGCAAAAAGAAGAAACAAAAGTCATGTGGATTGGAAAGAGGGGAATAAAACTTTGCAGCCATAATGATGGTCAGTATTCACAAAGAAACCACTGGAACTAAAGAGTGAGTTTAGGATTACACAGATCGTAAGTTAAACTTTCAAAAATCACACTAGCAACAAACAATTTTAAATTAAAAATTTAAATTGTCGTTTAAAATAGACCAAATGTCATGAAACCTTTTGTATAAATCTTGCAAATTGTTTGAAAGATCTGTATCTGAAAAACTGAAATCTACAAAAGACTGATGAAAGAAATCAAAGAAGATTTAAATAAATGGAGAAATATATCACATTAATTGATTTAAAGCCTGAATATCATAACAGCATCAACTCCTTAAAAATGTATTGCAGACTGAACTCAATTTCATACATATATTAGTAAATTTTTATAGAAATTACCAAAGATTCTAAAATTTATACAGATGGAAGAATAAATTAGAATCACCAATTCTGTAAAAGAAGAACAAAGTTTGATAACTTTATCTGATTTAAATATAAATTCACGATAGATAGCATTAATGGCACTAACAATAATAATTTTTGTACTTAAAAAGATACTCAACTATAATGGATTAATGAGAAAATATATTATGGAGATGATGGCAGTGAGCAGAAATAATACCCTCACTGAATTTTATCATCTGGAAGAGAGGGAATGGGACTGTGGCCACAGGACAAAATTTTATCAGAAATATTTATTTGCATTATTATTTGATGGACATGCTCAAGAGGAAGAGTTGATGATTATCCAGCAGAAGAAATGACTGCAGGAGTAAAACCCTGAGCCAATTGACATTACGGAGTGGTGAAACAGACAATAATCTCCCCAAAACTAAGATCTCCCCTGACCCATTGTAGAGAGACAATGGAGTTTGGTTGGGGTTGACCTTGCTCCCCTGATTCAAGATAGAATCTCATGGTCTAAGCTACACAGGGGAAGCCCATTGACCACTTCCATGGTTACTGTTTCAGGGAGCCCAGGCCTACATACATGGCATTTTTTAATAACATCTGTTGATTAAAGACCCACATAATCAGCCCAAAGGTAAGGGGTCAAGTTTGGATGATTATGGGAGAGGTAGACTCCTTGAAAGTGAACAGAGAGGTGGGTAGCCCATGGGACTGTAGACAGCCCTGTGGGAGCCATGAAGGACTCAGTCCTAGGATGGGCAACCAGGGTCCGAGGAATTTAAGAGAGGAGCAGCAACTCAAGAGAAACAGATAGAAATGGAGCAGAAGCTCAGGTCACACCTTCCGTCAAAGTTGTTCTCACTTGCAGTATTGGAGATGTGGGTCAATGAATTCTCTTTTCAATTCAAGATGACTTTATTTGGTGGTTCTATTACCTAAGCTCCCCCGTTTAGACACACAGACACCCCCCCACCAGCCCAGCCAGATGGTTGTCTTTGAATATGCATCGTCAATAGGTTCAATGAATGTTACCACCAATTGGCCAGAAGATGGTTTCTAGGGAGCAGAATACCTTTCTCTTTTATGCCTAAAATATAGATTCAGTGCAGTTTATGGGCAGATAGACAGTGTGTAAGTGATGTTAAAATTAAGAAAACTAGTCTAAAAAGAATTTTTGAGTAAATGAGAAACACTGCTTCACAGGAATATAAACATCCTCTTTCCTTTGTGACAGAAGTGAAGGCAGATTGAGAGCAAATAAATACCCCGAGGATGGAAGATTTGAGTAAGAGGAGTTTGAGAACACTTGCCTCTGCTTTCTTTGTGAAGAATGAGATGTGATGGCTTTCCAGACGGCACCCTGGAGAAGGTCAGGGTTAGGGTCCCAGGAGGAGAAAAGGTGAGTGCCACCTCGTGGGCGGCTCAGGTGTGCAGTAACTCGCCGGGCAGTATTGAGGGGGTCAAACAGGACAAGTCTGTGGCTGTGGAGACACTGGTCCCAACTGCTGACCAAGATCACTGCTCACGCCCACAGCACACAGCCTACTGGCAGCACGTATATCTTCCAGAGCTGCCATTCTCGTAAAAATGTTTACTGAGCTTAGCCCCCTACGAGGAAGTTCACTAAAGCCTGTAATTTATTTCCTTATTAGATTTAAGTACCTGATCCTCATTGACAGGCAGTAATGACTATGATTAAAGGCACTACCATTCAGCAACAGATGCCTTCATTGACAATGGAGTTGTGAGCACAATCCCAGGTAATGATTCATCTTTATGAGCTAGAATATAGACATATATATATATCTATGCTGCTGCTAAGTCGCTTCGGTCGTGTCCAACTCTGTGCGACCCCATAGACGGCAGCCCACCAGGCTCCCCCGTCCCCGGGATTCTCCAGGTAAGAACACCGGAGTGGGCTGCCATTTCCTTCTCCAATGCATGAAAGTGAAAAGTGAAAGTGAAGTCGCTCAGTCGTGTCCGACTCTTAGCGACCCCATGGACTGCAGCCCACCAGGCTCCTCCGTCCATGGGATTTTCCAGGCAAGAGCACTGGAGTGGGGCGCCATGGCCTTCTCCGATATATATATATATTGTGAAGACATACATGTGAGATGATATGCAGTAAAAAATAAAGCAAATAATTATCTTCTGTCGAGGGTTTACACAACATACTTAGAAAGTGAAGTGAAGTCGCTCAGTCGTGTCCGACTCTTTGTGACCCATGGACTGTAGCCCACCAGCCTCCTCCGTCCATGGGATTCTCCAGGCAAGAATACTGGAGCGGGTTGCCATTACCTTCTCCGGGGAACTTCCCAACCCAGGGATCGAACCTAGGTCTCCGTCGTTGCAGGCAGACGCTTTAACCTCTGTGCCATCATTTTTTGAAGTCCATTATCTAGGAGTCCATACATTGTGGAAAACAAATATATCACTGAGAAAAGCCACATGTATTTGTAAAGTTATCACATTTATGGTCTCTGTTTTCCATGATCAAATTGGGTAAAAAGCTAATCTTTGCCTTCGTTGTTTGTTTTTATTTTTGTTCCTGTAGAACAGAAAAGGTTTTGAAACATTTTTTTTAGTGTTTTATGAAAAAGCAAAAAAAAAAAAAAATCCCCCAAAATGACATGCTTAAAACAAATTACAAAAGCAAAAGAGATTTTCAAGATCTGAAGTGGACAAATTTTTCCAAATTTTAAAGCAAAAATCTTAGTGAAATAAGTTCAATGCAATATGTACAATTTCCAATATCTAGAAATCCATAAAAATAAGCATATTATCATTTCTTTTTTACAACTAGCTAAAGAAGTAACTATTTTTAGCCATTCACACAGGGCACTTGCTTGCTTTCCATTCCCAAGGACTCAGGTGTTAATGGCTCCATCTCAGCACACCTGTCCTTTTTCTCCCTCCTGTTCAATATGCTCCACTTGGCACAGAACACAGCTCCCACTTTCATCAGCAAGCAGGTGGCAGGCAGCAACTAACTTCTCAGTAAGAATATACTCTGGAATAGTACATTCTATTCCACTGACTTGACCAGTATTAGCTTATATTAAACGACTTAGACTTGGCCTCAGAGTCTTCAACCATGTAGAAACTACCCAATGAATTTCCTGTTGCTGCTTTCAAAGTAGAAAATAAAAGGCCAAATTGATGCATACAGATAGATAGAAATAAATTTTTGCCATCAATTCCCTCTCAAAACATCATTTATTTTCTTCTTGTTGTTGTTGTTCAGCTAGAAGAAAGGCTAGACCAGAACCTAGACCTAAAGACACAGCCCTCTGAGTCTTGTCCTCCGCGGCTGGGGGAGAAAAGAGGAGAAGGGCAGGGGGAAGGAGAGTTCAGCCTTTGTTCCCTGTGTTCCTTGATCTGCACCATGCTTGCTCCTTCGGGGGACAGCCTTTTCAATGGGCGCTTGCAACCCTACCAAGTAAGTCCTAATTACTCTCCTTTTTCCAGTTTTGTTCCCTGTAACAATGCCTTACCATGATGTCAGAATTTTTGCTAACATATCTGACCTTGACTGTTAGCAGTATTAGCATACTGCTCTCATAGGCAGCAAAGGAAAAGACACTGGAGCTTCTGCTTCTCCTAGTAAGTGTTTTAATCATAAAGACCCCACCCACACCAAAAATGCTTATTCTCTGATTTCCCTAAAAAGAAATAATTTGAGGACATAACACATTCAAAATTCTTATTCTGTACTTTCTCTTTGTAACAGCAATTTGAGAATTCATCACGTTGTCTACTACAGCAGTCAGATGAACACTTGATATCTCGAGATTTAGGGCTTCACACGTGGCTCAGTGGTAAACAACCCACCTGCCAGTGTGGGAGACAAGGGCTCAATCCCGGGTCAGGAAGAGCCCCTGGGGAGGGAAGTGGCAACCGCTCGACATTCTTGCCTGGAGAATCCCATGAAAGGAGGAGCCTGGCAGACCACAGGCCATGGAGTTGCGAAGAGTCAGACACAACTGAGCACGCACGCGCACACACACAAGATTTTGTACTAAATGCTAAAATCTGTACAATTCTTCCCCCACCCAATTCCAAAGGCAGGTGTTTTTTGAAAGTGATTCTTTCTCTGCTGGCTTCCAGAAGCAGAACTTCCAAGGAAAAAGAGTTAGACATGTATCATTAAATGATGACTTAGAAAAGACCTACACTGACAAGCCCACAGTTAATCCAAAATAATTATTCTCTCTGTTCCATTGATGCTATCCTGGTAAATGACCAGGGATTTAAAATAAGATTTCTTTATTATTTATATGTTTTAATATAATGACATTTATTTATTATTTACACTATTTAAAATTGAACAAATGCCTGATGATACTAGATTGAATAAATATGGTACAGTTATAGATAGAACATCACACATTGGCTCCAAAATCTACATATTTAAAGATTATTCAATTACATGGTAAATATTCAATATATTAGTTTAAGTTATGATCAAAACCTTATATAGAAGATGAGCACTATTCAAGTGTACTTGCGTGAATGTACATACACACACACACACACACACACACACAATTATATGCATGTGCTTGAAGAAATACAGCATTTGCCTTGCTCTGGACAGTGGCAAGTCATCTTATTTTACTTGCAAGAATAATCAAGATCAGATGTGCTAGCAAAAAATCTGACATGATGGCAAGGCATTTTTACAGAAAACATACTGTAGAAAGGAGAGTAATTAAGATGTTACTCAATAGATGGGCTTTTTTCTTTTCTTTTTCTCTTTTGAGGGGAAAGGATTGGACTAAGGCACTAGGGGAATGGAAGTGGTAAAAACAGAAAAGGAGTCAAATGAGAGAGCGGCATTGTCTGCATCACCACGCATGATAAATGCTCAGTGTCTGTATATATTTTGTTTGCCTGTAAGTATGTATCACCTTGAGACGCACAACTCCAGATGACTGTGTGACAGTTTAAACTTTGCAAACACAGCTCCCAGGTCCCAGCTCGCGGAAAGGAAGTGTCTCAGGGCTCCTGGGAGCCAGCGCTCGGTTCCTGCAGCTTCTGGCGCGGGGCTTGGTCCTCGGTAAATGGTGAGCACAGGTCGATGCACTCGATTTATAATGAAGGTGAAGTTTTCGTCTCTTGTCCCTAACAGGCAGGCTTTCTTTGAGCTTTCCCCAAAGTCGACTTCCCCCAGTCTCTTTTACACAGGTTCCTGTGTGTGTCATTTCTGTGTTTGATTAACTAAGGCTCAATATTTACATTGATACATTAAGCCAACTCTAAGACATCTCACAGCTCACAGTACTTAAAATGGGGACAAATATGCTTTGGGCGAAGGGGAGCAAGGGATGCCCCAAAGAAGCTATCAGTTACTGAGAGTCTAATGCTGGTTGGGAACGTCTGCTAAATTGTCCCTAGCTCCTTCCTGCGTTTACTTCACAAAGACCAGTTGCCTCTGGAGTGTGGAGAAGATGATCAATATAGGTCTCTCTGCTGACTAGCAGTGAGCCTATGAGAGTTCACAGGTTGCGTCTGACAGAACACTTCGCTTTGTCCGACTTAAAAGTTATTGGATTGATTTGTGCCCTGAGACATGCTATGAAAATGTTCAGTTGCTATGGCACTTGCTAAAAATGAAGAAGAAATCAGATGTCAGGATTAAGAAGTTGGAATTGCAAGCACAGAACAGGTGAGTTTATTGACCCCTAGAGACAGTGCAGCTCAGAGGCCCAGGAGAACTGAAGACACAGAACCATGTTGGGTCAAACTGGACCTGGATGAAACCAGGAAGGAGTTTCAGGCTGAAAAAATCCAGGGATCTTGGAGCCCTGTTTGAATGAGTGGCTATATCTCTGTCCTAAAGAAAAACTTGTTTAATAATTCTTTCATTAACTTTAAGCAACAGATATTTTTAAAAATCACATTTATTTCTTAGTTTAATGATGGTCCTATTTTGAAAATAATACATAATAGAAATTTTGAAATACATATATATAGTAGAAAATTTGAATATATAATAGAAAATTTGAAAATACAAAAACAGTGAAAAAAGGCAAAGACAAAATATAAAATTGCCACCATCTCATGGCAATCAGTGTTAACATTTTAGAGTGTGTTGATATAATTTTGTGTGCACATGTGTCAAAAAGGTATGTTTATACAATAAGTAGTATTTATATTTTTTATGTTCTCACTTGACATTTTATTGAAAGATTTTTGACAAAATATTATAAGTTACTTTATATTGAGATCCATAAAATAAAACTATATGGCTCTCTATTATTTATTTAAATAATTATCTATTTTTATATGCTTGGATAATTTTTAATATTTTCTTACTTTCAATAGTGAGACCAAACTTGCTTAAAGATAACCATTGGACTACATCTATAATTATTTCCATAATATTAAAGCCTAGAAGTTAAAATTATGTGATATAAAATTGTTAAGAATAAATATTTGAATGACAATGTAGTGGGGGGGCAGGGCATAATCCCTGAAGTAGACAGACATGTTTCCAAATTCTTTGTTCTGATACTTACTTCCTGTGTGAAGGTAGGCAGGTTCCATTTTAATTTTTCTCATAAGTGCATAGGACATGAATGGTTTTGCCTTATAGGATCATTACACAAAATAAATAATACACTACATATTATCATTTGATAAAAGGTCACACATGGAATAAGCACTAAATAAATGTAATTACTGTACCTATTATTAAATGAAATGATGTCCTTTGACAAATGTGCTGTGATTCCCAAATTTGACTTGGTTTCCCACATTTCTTACTTAACATGAAATTTCTTTTGAGAGTTTAAAATTCTTCTTATAGAATGCATCGGAGGATAAACTGCTTTAGCTGATTTAATTTGCTATATGTTCTGTTTTCTAAATTAGCTTAAAGCCTTCAATTAGTAGCTGAGAAAGTAAATGTGGCATACTAACAATAAGACAGTTGCTTTGAGTATACTTAAAAAGAACAAGGAATAATTGTTCTGAATTCTGTAAATACTGAGTTCTTGAGTCCAAATATGACTGAACAACAGCAGCAACTTACGCAACTAAAAAAGGGGAAAAAAAAGTTCATCTTTCTTTCAGTTCAGTTCATTCAGTTCAGTCGCTCAGTCTTTTCCAATATTTGCCACCCTGTGGACCGCAGCACACCAGGCTTCCCTGTCCATCACCAGCTCCTGGAGCTTGCTCATACTCATGTCCATTGAGTCGGTAATGCCATCCAATCGTCTCATCCTCTGTCGTCCCCTTCCCCTCTTGCCTTCAATCTTCCCCAGCGTCAGGGTCTTTTCTAATGAATCAATTCTGTGCATCAGGTGGCAGAAGTATTGGAGTTTCAGCTTCAGCATCAGTCCTTCAGGTGGATATTCAGGATTTATGTCCTTTAGCATTGAGTGGCTTGATCTCCTTGCAGTCCAAGGGCTTCTCAAGAGTCTTCTCCAGCACCACAGTTCAAAAGCAGCCATTCTTCAGCACTCAGCTTTCTTTATGGTCCAATTCTCACATCCATATATGACCACTGGAAAAACTGTTGCTTTGATTAGATGGACCATTGTCAGAAAAATAATGCCTCTGCTTTTTAATGTGCTATCTAGGCTGGTCATAGGTTTTCTCCCAAAGAGCAAACATCTTTTAATTTCATAGCTGCAGTCACCATCTGCAGTGATTTTGGAGCCCAAAAAAATAGTTTGTCACTGTTTCCATTGTTTCCCATCTATTTGCCATGAAGTGATGGGACTAGATGCTGTGATCTTAGTTTTTTGAATGTGGAGTTTTAAGCCAACTTATTCACTCTCTCTTTCACTTTTATTAAGAAGCTCCTTAGTTTCTCTTTGCTTTCTGTGATAAAGGTGGTGTCATCTGCATAACTGAGGTTATTGATATTTCTCACAGCAATCTTGATTCCAGCTTGTGCTCCATCCAAGACAGCATTTCACATGTTATCTGCATATAAGTTAAATAAGCAGGGTGACAGTATACAGCCTTGACGTACTCCTTTTCCTATTTGGAACTGGTCCATTGTTCCATGTCCGGTTTTAACTGTTGCTTCTTGACCTGCATACAGGTTTCTCAGGAGGCAAGTAAGGAGGTCTGGTATTCCCATCTCTTTAAGAATTATCCACAGTTTGTTGTGATCCACACAGTCAAAGGCTTTGGTGTAGTCAATAAAGCAGAAGTAGATGTTTTTCTGGAATTCTCTTGCTTTTTCTATGAACCAACAGATAATGGCAATTTGATCTCTGGTTTCTCTGCCTTTTCTAAATCCAGCTTGAACATCTTCATTTTGCTTATTATTAAATCAGAGCTTTATTTTTCTGATACCTCTATTCCAAATAGTAATATTACTAAGTTATTCTATTTATTAAAGACCAACCATGTACCAGGCAATTTAAATGTATTATTTCACATGATGATTATTGTCAATTAGACAATAATTAACTCAGCATTATTAAGCAGAGACCTATAATTTACATTTAAGTTTGAGATTGAGAATTAAATGAAGAAAAGAAAGGAATGTCAATTTAATATTTTGGTGTTCTTTGTGAGCATAAACAAGACTGGGCTTCCAAGAGCAAGTGTAGTGTGTTCCACGAGACACAAGGCTCAGGAGACTAACAGACACAACTCTGAGAGGTTTCAATGGAAACAGCCTACAAATGCTGTCTATCAGGGCTGCAGCAACAAGACCTTTGAAGCCTTTTTGATGATGTTATCAACACCATTAAAACTTACACCAGAAATGCCAGGGTTTAAAGAACATCTGATTACATTTTCAAATAAGAAACTGGAAATTCCTATACATGCCTCGACAACTAGAGCTTTGAATAAGTTGCACAATCAGTTCATTTCAGTTGCTCAGTTGTGCCCACCTCTTTGAGACCCCATGGACTGCAGCACACCAGGCTTCCATGTCCATCACCAACTCTGGGAGCTTGCTCAAGCTTATGTCGATTGAGTCAGTGATGCCATCCAGCCATCTCATCCTCTGTCGTCCTCTTCTCCTTCTGCCTTCAATCTTTCTCAGCATCGGGTCTTTCCAAGGAGTCAGTTCTTCACATCAGGTGGCAAAAATATTGGAGTTTCAGGTTTAGCATCAGTCCTTCCAATGAATATTCAGGACTGATCTCCTTTAGGATGGACTGGTTTGCTCTCCTTGCAGTCCATGGGACCCTCAAGAGTCTTCTCCAATGCCACAGTTCAAAAGCATCGGTTATTTGGTGCATAATACTCCAAGTCATTAATAATAAATAAAAGTACGTGTGGGAAATCCTGTCTCTGCTTCTTCAAAGTCCAGTAGCTTTCCGATCCACTCAAGTGGATCCTCACCCACTGGAAACTGCTCTGGGTAAGGTCACTGGTCACTTTGTGTGGACACTTTTCAGTGTTAAGTGGACCACCTTATTCGTCATTAGTGAAGTCGCTCAGTCTTGTCCGGCTTTGTGACCCCATGGATTGAACCTACCAGGCTCCTCCATCCATGGGATTTTCCAGGCAAGAGTACTGGAGTGAGTAGACATTTCCTCCTCCAGAGAATCTTCCTGATCCAGAGATCGAACCCAGGTCTCCCGAACTGTAGGCAGACCCTTTACCGTCTGAGCCATGAGGGAAGTCCTAGCTGACTAGAAAGTGCTTTCTTTCTGGAAGCACGCTTTTCTCTTGACCCTCAGGATGCCACAGCACTGGCGTTCCTCGCTCCTCTGTAACTATTTTTTTTTCCCAGTCTTTAGTGTTAGCTCACTTTAGGCCTCTTTTCAACACCCCTCTTCTTCTGGCTCGTTTCTAGATTCTGCACTTTGAGCTCAGTTGAGGCACATCATCTTGCATGTGGCACGGTGTCTTAAGCCCTGATAGATCTCAGAGTGCCTCTCCACCTCACACCTCCAAATCTACTGACTTGCTAAGGCGTTTCCAGCAATCTAACAAGTGTTGCAAAAAGTAAACAAATCCTCACACTTTATCAACTGAAAAACCCTTTGATGGTGCTTCTTAGCAGAAATCATTCCTGGAAGTTCTGTCTCCCTCCCTCTCCTCCTCCTCAAGGCAAATCTTTCATGCCTATCTCTAAAAATGTACCTGGAATCTATCCATATGGCTTAATAACAGCTAACAATACAGGATCCAGTCCTTGATGGACTGATGCAATAGTCATTTAACTGGCCCCCTATTACATTCTTGTTCCTAATCCCTCCATTCTCTGCAAACCAGTCAGAATGATCCTCTTCAATGTGCAAAACATAATTAGCACAATATAAAATTTCTTCAGCCTAAACTACAGTTGGGATATAATAAGAAATCTAACTAACATCTACAAAGCTTTACATAACCTAAGCCCTTATAATCTGGTCAGCGTCGTTGGACATTCCTCAGAGTCTTTCTCTCTCTCAGCTTGCTTCTGCAGAACCAGCACTTCAGAAATTCATATCTGATGGACACGTCCTTTTTCAGAAATTCCTTAAGTAGGCTAAAAGTCTTTGTTTCCCAGATGGTCAGCCGTAGTATTTCCTCTGTATCTTAAAATACAATAATGCTTTCCCTTCACTGTTTAGTTAATAAAACCCAGTCTTCATGCAGATATCATAGCTGTATGATATCTTCAGACCATAGGTACCCAGAGTTTTAAAAAATGTAACTGTGTAAAACAGTGTTCTTGTCAGTTTTCCATGCCCACAGGGAAGCAAGAAATCTAGAAGCAGACATCAGAGCGCATGCCAAGAGTCTGAGGAACGCTTGTGTGTGTGTCCAGTCACTTCAGCCTTGTCCAGCTCTGAGAACCCATAGGCCATAGTCCTGCAGGCTCCTCTGTGCATGGGACTCTCCAGGCAAGAACACCGGAGTGGGCTGCAATGCCCTCCTCCAGGGGATCTTCCTGACCCAGGGACTGAGCCTGCGTCTTTTATGTCTCCTGCATTGCAGGCATGTTCTTTACCCACTGAGCCCCTGGGAAGCCCAAAGAATGCTACCAAGGCAAAGTTCTACCAGCAGAACCAACAGTATGGAAGAAATTCACCCAGGAATAGTCATGGTTAAATAATCACTGTGTCACAGAACATATGAGACAATCCTCACTAACAATGAGTGGTTTATGGCCATTTGAGAACCCCAAGTTCATGATGATTGGTGAGAAAGTGCTTGAGATCCCACTCATGGATTAAATGACACTAATGATGTTGTACACCTCTGTATCACAGGCAGCTCTGCATAAAGCCAAACTTTTCAAAAATAAGAGATAGAAAACTAGATTATCTATCTTTGAGAAGGAGAGAAATCACCAGACTATCCAACTAGACCCCAAACAAGGCAAGTTAAAGATGATTCTATGTGACAGAGTTCTGGACAGACTTGTCCACATGCCAGACAACACTTTAATGCTTATTTTGGTAATAGCACACTGCTGCATCACTATTGTGATGATTTTGAGGTAGAGATGACAAGTGCAACTCTGGTGGGATCAACGGGATTTTACTTCGTTCCATGCACACACAATCCTGAAAATGCCTCATGTGGGACTCTGTGGTTGGGATGCTGCAAAACCATTGTTTGAATGAAGATTGTGTACAGTGTCAATAGTGGATGAGTAATTTTCATTCTTGCTGTGTCTTAAGCCCTGATAGATCTCAGAGTGCCTCTCCACCTCACACCTCCAAATCTACTGACTTGCTAAGGCGTTTCCAGCAATCTAACAAGTGTTGCAAAAAGTAAACAAATCCTCACACTTTATCAACTGAAAAACCCTTTGATGGTGCTTCTTAGCAGAAATCATTCCTGGAAGTTCTGTCTCCCTCCCTCTCCTCCTCCTCAAGGCAAATCTTTCATGCCTATCTCTAAAAATGTACCTGGAATCTATCCATATGGCTTAATAACAGCTAACAATACAGGATCCAGTCCTTGATGGACTGATGCAATAGTCATTTAACTGGCCCCCTATTACATTCTTGTTCCTAATCCCTCCATTCTCTGCAAACCAGTCAGAATGATCCTCTTCAATGTGCAAAACATAATTAGCACAATATAAAATTTCTTCAGCCTAAACTACAGTTGGGATATAATAAGAAATCTAACTAACATCTACAAAGCTTTACATAACCTAAGCCCTTATAATCTGGTCAGCGTCGTTGGACATTCCTCAGAGTCTTTCTCTCTCTCAGCTTGCTTCTGCAGAACCAGCACTTCAGAAATTCATATCTGATGGACACGTCCTTTTTCAGAAATTCCTTAAGTAGGCTAAAAGTCTTTGTTTCCCAGATGGTCAGCCGTAGTATTTCCTCTGTATCTTAAAATACAATAATGCTTTCCCTTCACTGTTTAGTTAATAAAACCCAGTCTTCATGCAGATATCATAGCTGTATGATATCTTCAGACCATAGGTACCCAGAGTTTTAAAAAATGTAACTGTGTAAAACAGTGTTCTTGTCAGTTTTCCATGCCCACAGGGAAGCAAGAAATCTAGAAGCAGACATCAGAGCGCATGCCAAGAGTCTGAGGAACGCTTGTGTGTGTGTCCAGTCACTTCAGCCTTGTCCAGCTCTGAGAACCCATAGGCCATAGTCCTGCAGGCTCCTCTGTGCATGGGACTCTCCAGGCAAGAACACCGGAGTGGGCTGCAATGCCCTCCTCCAGGGGATCTTCCTGACCCAGGGACTGAGCCTGCGTCTTTTATGTCTCCTGCATTGCAGGCATGTTCTTTACCCACTGAGCCCCTGGGAAGCCCAAAGAATGCTACCAAGGCAAAGTTCTACCAGCAGAACCAACAGTATGGAAGAAATTCACCCAGGAATAGTCATGGTTAAATAATCACTGTGTCACAGAACATATGAGACAATCCTCACTAACAATGAGTGGTTTATGGCCATTTGAGAACCCCAAGTTCATGATGATTGGTGAGAAAGTGCTTGAGATCCCACTCATGGATTAAATGACACTAATGATGTTGTACACCTCTGTATCACAGGCAGCTCTGCATAAAGCCAAACTTTTCAAAAATAAGAGATAGAAAACTAGATTATCTATCTTTGAGAAGGAGAGAAATCACCAGACTATCCAACTAGACCCCAAACAAGGCAAGTTAAAGATGATTCTATGTGACAGAGTTCTGGACAGACTTGTCCACATGCCAGACAACACTTTAATGCTTATTTTGGTAATAGCACACTGCTGCATCACTATTGTGATGATTTTGAGGTAGAGATGACAAGTGCAACTCTGGTGGGATCAACGGGATTTTACTTCGTTCCATGCACACACAATCCTGAAAATGCCTCATGTGGGACTCTGTGGTTGGGATGCTGCAAAACCATTGTTTGAATGAAGATTGTGTACAGTGTCAATAGTGGATGAGTAATTTTCATTCTTGCATAGCAGGGGTGAGTGAGTAAGTGTTAGTTGCTCCATTATTTTCTTTTTAAAAAAATTTATTTATTTATTTTTACTTTACAATATTGTATTGGTTCTGCCATACATCAACATGAATCCACCATGGGTATACATAAGTTCCCACTCCTGAACCCCCCTCCCACCTCCCTCCCCATACCATCCCTCTGGATTATCCCAGTACACCAAGACTCTTTCTGACCCCATGGACTGTAGCCTGCCAGGCTCCGCTGTCCATAGGATTCTCCAGCAAGAATACTTCAGTGGGAAGCCATTTCTTTCTCCAGGGTATCTTTCTGACCCAGGAATCAAACTTGGGTCTCTTGCATTGCAGGCAGATTCTTTACTGTCTGAGCCACCAGGGAACTTTCACTCAGCTCCAGGAAGCCTTAAAATTCTACATAGGTAGTAAGCACGATGGTAAAACAAGGGACAATCAGAGCATGTTGTTACTCCCCAACCCTTCATTCTGTTTTCCCCAGAGCTCAGGTAATTATAAAATCACGTCAGTGTGCAATGCTCAGCACATTTGTCTGACATTTTAATAGCGTAAACACTAGTTTTGAATAAGAGTGTTTTTTAGCACCCTATCTTAAGTTTGAAACAATGCCACGTTATATTCAAGCATCAGGGCATGGCGGTGTCAGAGCACAAGAGTAGGTTTCAGGCACTCACGTCTTAGGTGTCTTTGGCCACTGGTAGTTACAAGAAGCCATTGAGTGAATAAAGCTTCTTACCCATCATGCTGTGCTAAGAGCTAGATAAAAATAGAAGTAGTAGCAAAGTAGCTACAGGACAAAAGCACCCTTAACAGAGTCCTGTGGTTTGGAAAGCTCTGTAGCACTAGAGTCAGGTTTTCCACAAAGCATTCCAACCGGGCTTCCCAGGTGGCGCTAATGGTAAAGAATCTGCCTGCCAATGCAGGAGACAGAAGAGAGGCGAGTTCCGTCCCTGGGTTAGGAAGATCTCTTGGAGGAAGGCCTGGGAGCACACTCTAGTATTCTTGTATGGAGAATCCCATGGGCAGAGGAACCTGGTGGGCTACATTCCACAGGGTCACAAAAAGTCAGGCGTGACTGAAGTGACTTAGCATACACACATCAGTTCAGTTCAGTTGCTCAGTCACGTCTGACTCTTTGCGACCCCATGGGGTGCAAAACATCAGGCTTCCCTGTCCATCACCAACACCTTGAGCTTGTGCAAACTCATGTCCACTGAGTCGGTGATGCCATCCAAGCATCTCATCCTCTGTCGTCCCCTTCTTCTCCTGCCTTCAATCTTTCCCAGCATCAGGGTCTTTTCCAATGAGACAGATCTTTGCATCAGGTGCCCAAAATATTGGAGTTTCAGCTTCAGCATCACTTCTTTCAATGAATATTCAGGATTTATTTCCTTTAGGATGGACTGGTTTGATCTCCTTGCTGTCCAAAGGACTCTCAAGAATCTTCTCCAACACCACAGTTCAAAAGCATCAATTCTTCGGGGCTCAGCTTCATTATGGTCCAACTCTCACATCCACACATGACCACTGGAAAAATCATGGCTTTGATTAGACGAGCCTTTGTCATCAGCACACATACATGCATGTTTGCAAATCAGTTACATACATAGCCACTTAGAGAAACATCCCTCTTGGTATGGTATTAAAAGAGGAGTAAAAGAGGTATCATCCCCATCTGAAGCTCAGACAAGAAAAGGAATGGATGTGTAATGAATAGCAGTGGTAAAAAGTCACCCATAGAAAGGACAGAGAGTGAGTTTTCTCCATCATGGTGCTATGCTTGATTTGAGGTGAATTAAACTAACAGAACCATGCCCTTGAGAAGTTTATAATCTAAGATCAACAAGGGTAGAGCTGCTGCCTTTGTTGTCTAAAGAAAGAAAGAGGTTAAAATCTCAGTTACAGTGAACATCGATGACACAGCTTAAGGGGATTTACAAGGAAGCAACGCGAGACTGAACTGCCGTATACAGAGATCAGTCCTCTTCTCTCCTCAGTCAGAAGTTCATGGTTCCCTTTAATCTTCATCACTGATCCTGACAGCAAAACTGGAGCATCTTAAAGGCAAATACTTCCCATCCACTAAGAGGAACCAGTGGTGCTTTTGGAATCATGGGTGGTCCTATGAAACACATCTGGATCTTATCACATTCAGTTGCTATAAAGATTGACTTGGGTGGAAACTTCAGAAATCTATGCAACTAACCATGATGCCAGTGATGATAAATTCTTCCTTGTGCCCCTGAAATTCTGCTCCAAAAATGGAGAACAGGTGGCAGGAGCCATGGATTCCCTCCAGCTACCATATTTGTTGTGTCACTTGAAACAAAAGCTACTTAGGAGAGTAAGCTAAGAGGAACTATTTAATCTCAGTGGACATGAACTTGAGCAAATTCCAGGAGATAGTAGAGAACAGAAGAGCCTGGTATGCTACAGTCCATGGAGTTGCAAAGAATTTGACACAACTTAGCAACTGAATGACAACAATTTAAGCACTGCTATTAGTATGGATGTGAGAGTTGGACTGTGAAGAAGGCTGAGCCCCGAAGAATTGATGCTTTTGAACTGTGGTGTTGGAGAAGACTCTTGAGATCCCTTGGACTGCAAGGAGACCCAACCAGTCCATTCTAAAGGGGATCAGTCCTGGGTGTTCTTTGGAAGGAATGATGCTAAAGCTGAAACTCCAGTACTTTCGCCACCTCCTGCGAAGAGTTCGCTCATTGGAAAAGACTCTGATGCTGGGAGGGATTGGGGGCAGGAGGAGAAGGGGATGACAGAGGATGAGATGGCTGGATGGCATCACGGACTCGATGGATGTGAGCTTGAGTGAACTCCGGGAGTTGGTTATGGACTGGGAGGCCTGGCGTGTTGTGATTCATGGGGTCACAAAGAGTCGGACATGACTGAGTGACTGAACTGACTGACTGATTAGAACATTTCATGGAGGACAAAATTATTTCCAACATCCAGTCAGTTTAAACAATGTTTAATACGAAACCAATTTAGAAGAGAAACATTTTATTAGCTTGATATACAGGTTTTACCCATATATAGTCTTGAAAAACATTTTACGAACAGAAACGTGTGATGCTCATGTTTCTTTATAAGCCAGTATTCGTCCCCTCAAAGCTGGCAGCTATAACAAGTGGGAAAATTATTCACTGAAAAGTAAAAGAAAATCTCTTAAGGAAAATAAACAGCATGGATCTCATCTCTGCAAAGATGTTTTTCTTCTCTCTCCATGCCCAGCCTGTATAGGCATTATTACCCAATTATGTCTCTTAAATTTTTCCCCTGACTCTCATAAAAGACTCCTAGTTTAAATGAAAACATTTTAATTTGATATGCTTTTCTATATTTATCTCATATATTAAAAAGCTTTAGGCTTAAAGTGCAAACAATACTTATATAAATATCTTATATCCTTCCCATGTCCAATGAATATGATGTGGAATACCATTAGCATGAAAAACGGGTCTTCCCTCTCCTTAGGCTCCTGATGATAATTATCACAATATTTTTACTGAATCAAAGTGGACATAACACTGCCCTGAATTCCTGGTGTAATGACATTTTTATCTCTGCTTTAAGAAAATGACATTAGGCTATGATGAGATGGTATACAATTTTGTTCACTAATTTCACAATTCATCTGATCATGATAACGATAGAATTACTTCCCTGGCCTGCTTTGTCCCAGGCGATTTCAGACTCTTTGATCTTCGATTGTCAGTGAGGTTCTCAGGTGCACATCCATCACTTCGGTTTTGAGGACTGTGTCTGGACTTTGGCACCGTGGCTTGCGCTGTTTAATCACCCCTTGGTTGCCTGCCTGGCTTTCGACTCATTGCCCTGCTCTACACTGACTCCCAGTGCTTTCAAAGCGTAAGGACTCCTAATCGCCTGCATCCTGATCTGGCAGTCAGCTGCTTCCATTTCTGCCCAGTCTGTCTCCAACATCAGCATCATCCCCCTGCCAAGCATCTTGTCCTGGCAACCCACATTTAACCATGGTGCTGATGAATGGAGTCCTTTGGAGTGTATTTGTCAGCAAGGAAATAACTTGACAAAGAGTGTGTAGCAGCTGTAACTGCGTGGCATGTTCACATTGTCCTGGAGGAGTGGAAGCAGGATGTCTACTGTTCATTTTACTCGACATTTAAGAAACCCAGAGTATCTGCTTCCCAAACCTGAACAAACTTTCTGGCAAACGCAGAGTGGTATGTGAAGTTTTTCCTTCATACCCCAAAGACAATAATGCTAGCCAGGCTTGTCTCAAGCGAGTTTAGAAACTGTGATCACATGAACTCAAACAAAGGGTTTCTAACTGTTAAATTGGCGTCAAGCGTTCATTGGTGTATTTGGTGGACTGCATTCAAGCCTTCCTCCAGGGGATCTTCCCAACCCGTGGGATCGAACCCGCGTCTCAGGTCTCCTGCGTTGGCAGGTAGGTTCTTTACCACTGGCGCTACCTGGGGAAAAACCTAGTAGATTTTTATATTAAAAAAAAAAACCAGTAGATCCCCAGTCTGTCTCCAGTACAGAGCACAGTAAGATTCAATCATTTTCTCTACCCAGAGAACATGTTACCACCATGTCAAATTACTCCCCTTTTGCAGTGGACTGACTTCTCCAGGAAGCTTGAAAAGCAATTTCTAGTGCTATATTGCACTGAATTTTTATCATAAAAAAGATAAGGGAAATTTTTTATCCTCTTTCAGAAAAGTCTATTACAGTACTCAATGCTATGATTAGAGAGATGCTGACTTAAATCTTTTGAATATAAAAAGAGAGGAAGGCAGCCTTTGGCCATAATAACTGCTCAGCTGCTTTGGTTAAACAGGAAACTCAGAAAGATTCCTCTCATTTTATTTCTTGGCTCAGGAAAGGAAATCTTTGATCTCGTATACTTCAGGAGACTTCTGAGTGTATTATGGACATTTTCACCTCCCTGTATAAGCCAGAAGGAGGTTTGTGGAGCTGCAAAAAGATAACAAGGAATATTAGAGGAACTTTATATTTCATACCAGGGAAAGTGTTTGGCTAATGATATAATTCCTGTGTTTCCATCAGGGTCTCAAGTACTTTTTCCCTCCTGCATGCCACCCACGGGTTGTAGTATATCTCCTGAAATCTGCTTATTAATAACGTGACCACTTCTATTGAGAAACAACAGTTTTATTTCATCAATATTGACTTTTATTCTATAGTTTTTTAAAAAGTACTCTGCTTCTACCATTTATAAGTGTGGAAACTGTGAATACCATTCCAAGCAGAATTTAAGAGGAAAGAATGAAGGATAGTGGGGGTGTCCTGCAAAGTTTCCTCTTCATTAGGTAGAAAGATCTATAATAGTTTAATTACACGTATCATGGATACCCATTCATCAATAGTCTTTTAGAAGCTCTACCTTAAAAAAGATGTTATCCAAAGTAAGAAACAGCACATTGAGTGCAATAATGAAACTAATCATTAGGACAATTTTGAGGTTAATCTGCTAAATTAATCACAATTTGATATATGGTTTTAAGGGTAGCCAAGACACCTGAGGGTTCCCTGGTAGCTCAGATAGTATAGAATCTGCCTGCAATACAGGAGACCCAGGTTTCACCTCTGTGTCAGGAAGATCCCCCTGGAAAAGGGAATGACTACCCCTTCCAGTATTCTTTCGTGAAGAATTCCATGGACAGAGGAGCCTGGTGGGCTGCAATCCATAGGATCACAAAGAGTCGGACATGACTGATGGATTAACACTCTCAAAACATGAAAATGATTTGCGATGGTACACTAATACCAAGCATTCAGAGAGCAGGCCTTCAGTTACATTTGTCATAAATGTCCCAAATGCCTAATACAACAGCAAAAACGCAATGATCATTAGCTAGCTATATGTTGAGTCCAAAATCACTGCAGATGGTGATCGCAGCCATGAAATTAAAGACGCTTGCTCCTTGGAAGGAAAGTTATGACCAACGTAGACAGCATATTAAAAATCAGGGACATTACTTTACCAACAAAGGTCCGTCTAGTCAAGGCTATGGTTTTTCCAGGGGTCATGTATGGATGTGAGAGTTGGACTGTGAAGAAAGCTGAGCACCAAAGAATTGATGCTTTTGAAATGTGGTGTTGGAGAAGACTCTTGAGAGTCCCTTGGACTGCAAAGAAATCCAACCAGTCCATTCTAAAGGAGATCAGTCCTGGATGTTCACTGGCGGGACTGATGTTGAAGCTGAAACTCCAATACTTTGGCCACCTGATGAGAAGAGCTGACTCATTTGAGAATACCCTGATGCTGGGAAAGATTGAGGGCAGGGGGATGACTGAGGATGAAGTTGTTGGATGGAATCACCGACTCGATGGACATGGGTTTGGGTGGACTCTAGGAGTTGGTGATGGACAGGGAAGTCTGGGGTGCTGTGGTTCATGGGGTCACAAAGAGTCAGACATGACTGAGTGACTGAACTGAACTGAACGGAGTGAATGAGTTTATTAGTTGGCAATTATTTACATCCTGGTTGAAACAGGCAAATTATTTAACTATGCTGCTGCTAAGTCGCTTCAGTTGTGTCCTACTCTGTGTAACCCCATAGACGACAGCCCTCCAGGCTCCACCGTCCCTGGGATTCTCCAGGCAAGAACACTGGAGTGGGTTGCCATTTCCTTCTCCAGTGCATGAAAATGAAAAGTGAAAGTGAGGTCGCTTAGTCATGTCTGACTCTTCGTGACCCCATGGACTGTAGCCTACCAGGCTTTTCCATCCATGGGATTTTCCAGGCAAGAGTACTAGAGTGGGATGCCATCACCTTCTCTGACTTAACCTATAATTGGGGAGAAATGACTCAGTCACCTAACTTAGATGGCAGTAAGTTATCCAAGTGAAGCTGAAGAGAGTTTGAAAAAGCTTTTAAGATTTTAGTGCATATGTTTTCAAAATCACAGCTCCAGATGGCTTTCCTGCTAGTTCATTTGGTGAGAAGACCACTATCAAAGAAGATATTATAGCCTCAAGCTCTATTCTGTTCCAGTTTTTGTTTGTTTTCACATGTGATTGTTTTCTCAATACAAAATTAATTCATTTGCACACATATAAATGAGAATCTACAGAAGTATAATAGTAAGAAAATAAAAACCACCTACAACGTCAACAAGACTTGCCCTCTGCAATTTTATTATTTATTATCATTTGATTATTTTTTCAGAAAGAAATCCTACAGGGTACAGTGTTTTGCAATGTGCCTTTTATTTAGCAAAAGTATGGATTATGAAATACTACTTTACAACAGTTTAACACACCACAAAATATTCCATGAGTGAATATGCTGTTGCTTTTTAAAAGACCTCCTGATAGACACTACAGTTATCTCAATTTTCTGATATAATAAATAAATTTAAAAATCTAAAAATACATTAAAATGTTTCTTCAGGTTGTTCTTATATAAATAGTGTTACTTGGTAGAAAATGTTAATAAATGTTATCTCATTATTCTCCAGAAAGTTTTCATCAATTTGTGCTCTCCCTGAAAGTCTGTAATATTGCATTTTTCACTTCACTGTTATCAATAATATGTATTATAATTTATATCATTCTCAATTTGACTAGTCATGTAAATTATAGTGAACATCAGCAGTGTTTGCATATGTTCAACAGTTTTTCTATTTCTTCTATAGGGAAATGATTATTCATATCCTTAAGCAATTACTTCTATCAATGTGTATTTATTTTTCTCATTGATTTATGAGGCTTTTTAAAAATATTAACTATATCAATATTTTGCTTGTTTTATATACAGAAATTATTTTTGAACATTTTTCCTTCCCAGTTTCTTATGGTAGATCTTAAGTTTGGTAAAGTTTATGCCTAACAAACTTTAGTATGTATTCTTGGCTATAGAACAGTGTAGACTTGCAGAAGTAAAACTGACGCTATTGTTTGCAACACAATTTGAGAAAACCAAGGGCCCGTCAGAAATGTGAGGTGGAGACTAAGGACTGTCCCAACAGGTACCTTGGCAGTGAGAATGATCAATACATTCTTTCACATGTATTTATTCATCCACTTAGCTAAACGCATTGGACCACCACGCTGTGCCAGAGACCACCTCACACAGGGCGGTGTTTCGTGAACCGTCCTGGCTCTTATGGAGCTGACATTCTGCCAAGGGTGAGTCTTCATGGTGCGCTGCTGAATTGCGTGAAAGTCAATGATCTAGCAAATAAAACAAGCAAACGTTAGAAACGAATAATTAGATTCTTTCTTCACTACAGATGCTGCTGGTGAGCTGCATACCCCTCACACACGAGGAAAGAATGAGGTGAGCCCCATAAGCACCCCAGCTCATGCCTCACGATGCTCGCGGAGCACAGCGCAGGGAAGGGAACCAGGGGGCTCCGTGATGAAGGGCAGAGCGGGAGCTTGGAGCGGCAAGCTGGCTGGAGTTTCATGGGCTGAATATGAGAGGTGGGAGACTAAGAGAGGCGGAGAGAGTGCCAAAGAAAGGGAGAGACAGAGAGAACGGGGCTGTTCCGAGGCCAGGAAGCGGGACAGAGAGGGAGAGACGCCCGCGGCCTGCGGGGTGCCCCTCAGACACCTGCCGCGCACTGAGCTGAGCGCGGCGTGAGGCACCGGCTCCGCAGGAGAGGGTCGCCCAGGAGGCTGGCACGAGCAGAGGGGACAGGGCGGGTGTTGCAGACGGAGCGAGAAGACCGCGGGCAGCTTCTCACTGGAAACGGTGCAAGCGAGAGGACGCTGGGCAGCGCTCCGAACTGTCAAGAGACGCCCGTCGCCCCAGAAAACCAGACAAAACCGGGCGAAAAGCAAGACGCTTTCAGGCGTGCTATAAAAACTCCGGTGATGAGTGAAATAAGACAGCACTTTCAGCCCAACCTGATATACCAGCAAGGAGATAAAACAGAATCGTACAGACATGCTTAAACCAAAAGAGGAGAGAAAGAAAATGAAAAAAGGAAGTGTAGAAGCAGAAAATGACAGAATTAACTATAACTATATAATAGTCACTTTAAAATATAAAGGTAGAAATATTCCAAAGTGGAGATTGCCAGATTGGATGAAAAGTTAAGACTCAGTGATATGCATTTCTCTGATAAGGAGTGATGTTGAGCATCTTTTCATGTGTTTGTTAGCCATCTGTATGTCTTCTTTGGAGAAACGCCTATTTAGTTCTTTGGCCCATTTTTTGATTGGTTCGTTTATTTTTCTGGAGTTGAGCTGCATAAGTTGCTTGTATATCTTTGAGATTAGTTGTTTGTCAATTGTCTCATTTGCTATTGTTTTCTCCCATTCAGAAGGCTGTCTTTCCACTTGCTCACAGTTTCCTTTGTTGTGCAGCTTTTAATTTTTATTAGATCCCATTTGTTTATTTCTGCTTTTATACTGGGAGGTGGAACATGGAGGATCCTGCTGTGATTTATGTCGGAGAGTGTTTTGCCTATGTTTTCCTCTAGGAGTTTTATAGTTTCTGGTCTTACATTTAGATCTTTAATCCATTTTGAGTTTATTTTTGTGTATGGTGTTAGAAAGAGGTCTAGTTTCATTCTTTTACAAGTGGTTGACCAGTTTTCCCAGCACCACCTGTTAAAGAGACTGTCTTTACTCCATTGTATATTCTTGCCTCCTTTGTCGAAGATAAGGTGTCCATAGGTGTGTGGATTTATCTCTGGGCTTTCTATTTTGTTCCATTGATCTATATTTCTGTCTTTGTGCCAGTACCATACTGCCTTAATGACTGTGGCTTTGTAGTAGAGCCTGAAGTCCGGCAAGTTGATTCCTCCAGTTCCATTCTTCTTTCTCAAGATTGCTTT